>SMLS01049515.1:0-11212 GCA_004785975.1 Popillia japonica | reverse complement strand
GCAGATTTGCTGTCTTCTTGATTTTATTCTTGAACGGAAATAGATAAAACAAAAATTTAAATGTAAAAGTTGTACCTATTCGAAAGGTCTTTAGTACACATGAATACGGTATATATAGGGTGTTACATTTAAGCGCCACCGTCTTATGTTAAGGCTGGTTATAGTAATATGGAATGAAAATTAACGCAAGTTGTTCATCATTAACATCCTTTATCGATTTTGAAGCATATTCAATTATCCAGAGTGTTTCCAAGGTGATATTAACATAAGAACGTATACTTTACCTACACACGGATGTACTATATTTATGTACATTCCAAATAGACGGAGTGTTAGCATACTGTACGGAACAAAATATTGTGCGGCAGGTGTTTCTCTCTCGATACGCGTCCGGATACATTTGCATCAGGGTGTACAACTTTAGAATTTCTTCAACCGTTTAAACCGCATTCCATAGAATTGATCGATAGCGAATATCCAATTTGTCAGGAAGATCTAGAAAAGTATTTGCAGGAGAAATCACGACCTTGAACATCAGAAGAAGGTGGCATTTTGGATATGGAATATAAAGAGAATGAGAGAGAAATTAACACCGCAATATCTCAATACGTGCTATAAATATACGAAAATGGGCATTAGAAGCTAATATTAAACTAGAAAACTTCAAAGTTTCAAAAAAGTGGATATTGAATTTCAAAAGAACATATAGAATTGTTTCGCGCAAAATCACTAAATTTGTTAGTTGCTCATATGGATCAGATGACCTGCAATTAGAAAAGATTACTACTGATTTCATTAGTGAAGTTAAACCAAAATCCATAGGAGTTATGGTGCCGAGTAGAGATGGGCAGTTCACGAACTACTCAGTTCAAAGACACGTATTCTTAAAAAGACTCAATGAACTGTGTCAGTAAAATTATTCTTAGCAGTTCCTAGTTCAGCATTCATTTATTACCATTATTACTGCACATAACTTAAATTTTTATAGAAATTGAAATATTAAACCAGATTTCTATTATGTGTATATGTACAATTTTAAAATAATGTATAGCGCATTGAAAACCCAACAAGAGAGACGTTTGAAATGAACTAACAACTAGATGAACTTACTGACACACAAGATGCGAAACACACATAAGTTCGAAATGAACTAGAAACTAGCTACTGACACACAAGACTCGAAAGAGCCACAAGTTCAAATGAACTAGGAACTAGGTGACCTGACTGACTCACAAAAGCCGACTGAGAGAACCGGTCGAAATGAACTGAGTAGTAGGTAAATTGATCGATACAAGATTCGTAGTTGTAATATACCCTTATTTGTAATATTAGATATGTATTCATCCATAATAGTGAATAATTAAATAAAATATGCGGTGTAAATATATATTTCAAAAAAACGTATTTTCTGTAAAAGGGTCTATAAATATTGTAGGTACTATGTAATAAAGTACGCTTTATTAGTATAGTAGGAACAACTCAGATGTTTAAACAACTTGCTTTAAATGTAATGAATAATGGAATTATAGCACATATTTGATCATAAATCTCTAATTCATATGTATGTATGTATTAAAATAATTATGACTAATTAATTAACTATATAGATGGAGAATTGAGTAGTGCTGTCGTACTGGCTTCTTATGACAACATAAGTTGGGTCATATACGCATGTAACAGGAGTAAATATGTGTACTGAAAATCAGAAATGAACTGCGAACTGACTCAAGGATACAGTTCAGTAAAATGAACTAGAACTGATGACACGGATCTGCAAATTGAACTGAACCGCCCATCTCTAGTGCCGAGCATGTACATACAGGGTTAGTTAAAAGTATGGAGACGGCGATTTATTGTCGTTAATATTCATTTTAGAGAATTATGTTCAATATAAAAGTTTGTTAGGATATTTTGATCTACATTTGAGAATATTTGATTTTTTTTTCTTCAATTGTTTTTTAGTTACGCCTGTCGGCGCAATTTTTTTAAATGGGAACTAGTAAATTTTACTCTACCATTCGATAGAAATTTTTTTCTCTTTACAATAATATTTTTGTTTTTTTTAAATTCATTTTCATAACTTTTTTACAAGAAAAATTAAACAAATTAATAACAAAGTAAATTAAAGTAAGTGTTCAAATTGTCGTCCGTTAGTAATTTGACAATGATCCAATCGATTTACAAAACCCCGAACAGAGTTCTGTAAAAAAATCTCGGGGAATTGCTTGTATCGTTCTGATAATTCGGATTTGCAAATCTTCGACGTTATTGGGCTTATCTGTATAAACTTTGTTTTTTACGTATCCCCTAAGAAAAAAAATCCAAAGGACTTAAATCTGGCGAACGGGCTGGCCATTCAATGGTTTCTCGTCTTCCAATCCATCTGTGGGGAAAAACGTTGTCCAGATATTGACGAAGATTTACACCATAACGTGGTGGGACGCCATCTTGCTGGAACCAGATACTGTCATTGAGCAGGTGTTCATTGTTTTCATGTGGATAGAGCGTAGCACAGGCAGGTATTATTTCATTTTGCAATAACTGCGAATATAGAGTCGAAGTTAAATTACTATTGATGAAAAAGGGACCGATAATATGACCGCCTAGAATGCCAATCCAAGCATTAACCTTTTGAGGATACTGCGTATGGTGCTCCAAAAAACAAGAGGGATTTTCCGGTGACCAGTATCTGCAGTTATGTCTGTTTACTTCACCGGTAAGGCAAACAGTAGCTTCGTCAGAGAAAAGAATATTGTTGACAAAATTTTCATTATTATTGCAAATATTTAACAATTCTTCAGAAAATTGTAATCTCCTATCAAAATCATCTTCCGTTAACTCGTGTACAAGGTGTACCTTATAGGGTTTATACTTTTCACTTTTTAAAAATGACACGACCGATGACTGTGAAATATTGAAATTGGCCGCTAATTGATTGGTTGATAAATGGGGATCTTCAGATACAGCAAAATATCCAGTTTGTTATCATCGCTTTTTGCTGTTCTAGGTCTACCACTCCTTGGCAAATTTTTAACGCTACCCGTTTGTTCAAAGCGTCTTAAAGTTTTACCAACAACGAATTTAGAAATTGGATTTCTATTTGGATGCGTATCATTAAATAAATTACAAATCCGTAATTACATCTCCGTAACCCAACATCATAAGTATTTCAATTCGTTCATGTTCACTTAAACTCGTCATTGTTAATATTAACAGCAACAAATTGCTGAATTGAAATGAAATAAATTATTTCTGTCAAATATTTGACGTGCACAATAACCACTAATAAAATTATGTCGCTCGAGTTTCTTTATCGCTTCACTTCTGTCTATCTGTGATGTAGGTACCGAACATCTGTTAAACACTTGAACCGGCCTTTTCTTATAAAAAGTTATTAAAATGAATTTTAAAAAAACAAAAACATTATTGTAAAGAGAAAAAAAATCTCTATCAAATGGTAGAGTAAAATTTATAGTTCCCATTTAAAAAAACTGCGCGAACAGGCGTAACTAAAAAACAATTGAAGAAAGAAAAAATTCAAATATTCTCAAATACAACATAATTCTTTAAAATAAATATTAACGACAATAAATCGCCGTCTCTTTACTTTTAACTAATCCTGTATATGATGCAGACGGAAGCGGTTTCAACTTGGAGATACATTCCGTTATGTCTCTACTACTGATGGTACTAAAAGAACCTGGTGGCAAGCTTGGGCCCCAAATAGAACAAACCTATTTCGACCAGCAAACGTTGTTATTCAAGCTTCATCTTCAGATAACGACATTCAATAATTATTTGAATGTCGTTGCGATGTAGTGGGTATGTTCTAACCACATCGCATAGAAAATGGAGGATGAAGAATTATTGGCAATTGCTTTTCTAGTTTCACAGTGGAAAACAATGTAATAGTTCCGATTGGTAGGCCGCACTGCTCTTGCATACGAGCCGGATGTCCGATCCGATATCTGATCGTAGGTGTGCGATATGATCGTATAAACTATAATAATTATAAGTGGCTGAGCGTCAGATGCCGTGATTCGACAATCGTTTTAGACAATCGAATCCAAATGTAGGAAGTGTGTGGCAGCCTTAAGGCTGCTCTTGGATCCGATCCGAATGTCCGATCCAATATGTGATCGTGGGTGTGCGATATGATCGTATAAACTTATAAATGGCTGAGCGTCAGATGCCCAGATCCGACAATCATTTCAGACAATCGGATCCACGGGGTGTTTGTGTTTTATTAGTTATTGTGACATGAGTCCAGAACAGGATCAATCGAAGCCATCTATTAAAAAAACATCATTGGACGCTCTTCGATCTCATGTGGATTGGTATCGGAAAAGGTTGCTTTGGAACTCTGAGCGTATATAAGCTAATCAGCTTGTCAAATAAATCGTAACGATACTATGTCGTCAATCTCCATAGCCATATGTTCATGTAAACACAAATTTACACGCCGTTTCAAATTTTCAAATATGTTCCGGAGCATTTCGGACGTAAAATTAGTACAATTAGTACATTGTTCAATTATTCGATTTCACAACTTAGGAAATATATGAACTGGTATTTTAAAAGTGTTTTTCAAATGTGAAAAGCGAAGTAATCTAGTACAGTCAAATCTGGTGATCTTGGCGAGAATTCAAGTTCACAATGTAAAGTAAGAAATAAGCGATAGATTGTGGAGTGGTGTGAGAAGTGTCACCATCTTGTTAGAAATATCCCTATTGTAGCTCGTCTTTGTGCCGTTGGTTTATGAGCGCTTCTAAGATGTTGTCTCGATACGTTTGGGGACTGATGGTTCTTTTAAAGATTATGAGCATCAATCGTCTGCGAAATCCACACTCCAACTTTCTGGGGGTGCAACGGAGACTCACGAAATATGTGACGGTTTTCAATACCCCACATTTCCATGGTTTATTATGAACTAATATACCCTGACAAATGAAACCACGCCTCGTTTGTAAAAAATGTCAAATCCAAAAGGCCGTTTTTGTTCAATAAATGTTGGACGAACCACTAGCAATATAACACGCGCCTGTTGTGATCAGCGAGTAACAATTCATGATACGCCTGCATCTTATAAGGAAATAAAACAATGTCCCTCTTTATAATTCTGTTGTATATGTACCATATACTACGGAAATTTGCTGTAAAACTCTTCGCAAAAATGGTGTTGGTGCTGCATTAACAATTTCTCGAACATTTTCTATATTTTGCTGTGTACGAACTGTTGGCCTACCACCACCGCTCCTATGTCTTACACTTATTCTGTACCTCTGAACAATCAAACACAATAGCTTTGTTTTGGTTCGAAAACCCGAAGGTGTTATAAAACTGCGCCGGACAGAATGCGTCGATGCAAAATATCTTGAAATGTTGTCGGATATTTACGGACTTGCACAAAACCAGAACGATAAGAGCTCGATTGTAGCGCCATATACAACGTACGGATTATGGAACTTTTTAAAAGTGATTCTACTTCGCTCATCGCATGAAAAGTCTACCTTAATATTATCCAAAACACAAATATAGCTGCAGCCACAGATGATTATAGCATATAACCTCACACCTCACCAACATAATAACCTACAAGTGACTAAATACGATAAAGCGCATGCGTTGCAAAACCAGTCCAATTTTGACCGCGCCTTCGAGCATGAACGATCTGTGATGGTTTTAAATTATTTTGAATACTTGTCGGTACGGAACCAGAACAGATAACTGACGAATCCAAAACAATACAATACAAACCAGAACGCTTGGCAACAACTGCGCTTACGCCTGACGTCCACGCATCTCTATTTTTCGAAACCAGAACAAACCTAATTTCGGACCACATCGAAAAAGTCAGCTTCCATTACCACAATATCAGGAAATTGTTGTCGAAATTCAACCAAGCAGAACCACAGTACAGTATCTCTTTTCCCGATTTTCAAGATTTCCACTACGAAAATAATATTCAACGATGAATCGCTTATGTAATTGTGAAAATAGCAGTAGTAGTAGTTGAGTAAAGTTTTAAATCGAAACTGACATTTAATTAACATTAACAAAATATTGAACCTATCAAAGACAGTGTTTTTTTTATTCATGGTAATTCCTTATCCAAATAGTTTTTGCACATATGTACATATATATACAGGGTTTTCCACGTAACCCGTTCGTTAGAAGATTTCTGTGTCAGCGTTTTAGGACAGTTCTGAAAATGTCTAGCACGTAATGTTGCTACTTGGTGAGTTAAAATAAAATGTTTACACTCATGAATCACTTCCGGTTATACCGGAAATCATAACCAACTTTGATATTTCAAATCGAATGTCATATATTTTATTGCTTTTTCAGATTCCTTATGAGGTGTTATAACATTTTGTATTAACTATTGAACATTACCGAGAAAAATTGTGGTAGTAAGTCATGAAAAGTAAATCTGATCTGTCAAAATTGTTACAAAGTTTATTTCGTGTTTAGGTGATTTCAAATTGTTCACGAATATGCAGGAAGAATTGAATGTTTATTCCAATAGAGATATTTTGAATATATTTTATATTCATGGTGAGTCTCTTCAAATTATTGGAAGAACATGTCGAGTTTTTAATGAAAGATACCTACATTTACCACCAATGAATAAAGCTAAATTCAAACGAGTAGAATCAAATTTTATTTGCTTTGGTATTCAAGTCAAGAAGACAGTTCCAAAACCGATTACGAGCGATGAACCTCTTCTGTGCCGGCAGCGTCTGCAGATTTAGGGATATCTTCTATATCGATACCTAGGATTTTAAAGAAAAATAAAATGAATCTTTATTCTTTTCAATCGGTTCAGGTTTTTCGTCAAGGGGATCAAGATAGAAGAATCCAGTTTTGTGAGTTCATTTTAACGGAAACACAAGAAGATCCCAATTTTCAATTTAAAATTATCTGGACAGATCGTCGAAATTTAACCGTAAAGAGATTATTAATAGAAGAAATGGTCATCATTGGGCGCAACAAAATCCACATGCTGTTAGAGAAGCAAATTTTTTTTTTGGCACTCGGGATCTAAGCCCATTTGCCGCAGTTATAAGAAGTTACGTGACTTTATTTACCTTATATACATCTTATATTTTAATACGCATTGCAATTATCGTCTTAAGGAGTAGTCTGCAAATACTTTCGTTGTTATAAGCAAGTAGGACGGTGATACTGGTTGGGAGAGGTATTCTATAGCGTACTAATGCATAATACAGCTGATTAATTACATTCTGATGAGTGGAACATGCTAATATGATGTGGTTGATATCAGCCACTTTAAAGCCTCAAGAACACTCCGCCGAATCAATTATGCCCAATTGATATAAATGTGAAGGGAACCGACCATGGTTAAACTTCATTCTAGCCAAGGTGGACCGGCTAAATCTGGATATGCTTCGATCTCTATACCAATAGTTTTGTTTCACTTGGGGGTGAATATATGCATAGTGTGTCATTTTGGCATTGTATGTAGATGTCCAATAGACATTCCACTCGTTCTTTAAAATTAGATCCTGACTTATATTCAATAGTTCTTTGTTACCAAGTAGCGGTCTGTATGGAGTGCCTTTAACGTAACTTTCTTTAGCTATTTGATCAACGATGACATTTGGTTCGATTCCACTGTGTTCTTTTACCCAGTATAATTCCGTTTGACAGTTTTTTCCTCGCATTTCACCTATTATTGTTATGATATCAATCAAGACCGGACTCAATTTAGAGAAGTGCTTTCGATGTTGTATAGCTTTTAGAACACTAGCAGAATCTGTCATTATAACAACCTTTTTACAGTTGCTACGATTAGCATAAGATAGTGCTTCAAGGATTGCAATTGCTTCCGTCGTAAAAACATTTGCCTCGGAGTCCAATTTAAAAGAAATACTCAATGAGGAGTTGTACACATAAAAAGCGCTCCCACAGCCGAGCGCACTTCTGGAACCGTCTGTGAAGATGATCAAGGAATTCTGATGACTCCCTATAATCGATGTAGCCAGGCATTTATCATGTTCTGGCTGCCCAGTATAAGGTGGAAATCGAACCAGTATTTTTTGGTTGTATGCTGAATACGACAACCTATCTTTCAGTGACTTATAAATACGAGAGTCAAAATCTGTCGTTCTAACAAAAGTTTCAGCTAGAATAGGGGATCTTTTCTTTTCCCAATACTTCTTAGTAAGGTCCAAGATGGCTAAATTAGAGATTTTGTTCAAGATTGTGTCCAAGTTATGAGTTTTAAGTTTGAAGATATATTTGGTTGCGAGGTACTTTCTTCTTAGGAAGAGAGGTGGCTCTAGGGCTTCGATTTGTAGGGCTTTAATCGGAGTACTTCGCATTGCACCTACACACAATCTAAGGGCCTTGGACTGAATAACATCAAGTCTTTTTAAATGATTTTGACTTGCATCTCTGTATAGAGAACCTCCATAATCCAATATTGACCGGATGTACGCTTTGTATATGTTTATAGAAGTGTGAAAATCAGAACCCCATGATACTTTCATTATACACCTCATTAAATTCAGAGCTTTTTCCCATTTCCCAACCAGTTCATTAATATGATTAGTCCAGCTTAGCTTATTGTCTATATACAGTCCGAGATACTTAACATACTTTTGGATAGAAAAGTTTAGATTTCCAAAGCAAATTTTTTCTGTGGGCGCATTTCTTTTGCGGGAAAAATACATAACCTGTGTTTTAGATGTTGATAATCTAAATTATTGTGTTCCAACCAAGGTGCCAACTCATTAACAACTTCGGACATATTTTCGATATTGGCTGTATGATCCCTATTACATGAGTATAGACAAAAGTCATCAGCATACTGGACTATACTAACTGGAGTAGTGAAAACGCTATGTAAATCGTAAGTGTAGATATTAAATAGGATAGGACTAAGGCACGATCCTTGAAGTAACCCCTGTGACAGACATCTGGGTCCAACCCTTTCATTAGTATCCCCACGAACGAATATTTTAATATTGCGGAATAAATTTACAATATTTCTTGTAGCAAGAGCTGGAATACCTAGTTTTAATAACTTATTCTCCAGAATGCTAAGTTCAACACATCCATATGCATTTCTAATGTCCAGGAACATACAACAAACAGATTTGTTTACAGATAGTGCCAATTTTACATCTGTAATGAACACCGTTAGCGCGTCAATAGTACCTACTGATTTTCTAAATCCAAATTGCTGTGGTGGTAATAAATGATTTGACTCTAGCCACCATTCTAGCCTCTCTTTAATCATTCGTTCATATATTTTACTCATACAGCACATTAGAGCAATAGGACGGTATGAATCAGCTTGACTGGCAGGTGTGTTTGGTTTAAGGATGGGGCATATAATAATTTCTTTTAATGATTCAACTTCAAGGCCGTTGAGCCACATTTCATTGTAGATATCGAGAAGAAAAACTTTCAAGTTGTCAGGAAGATTCGTTATTAGCTTATAGCTAATATTATCCGTTCCTGGGGAAGTATCTTGAGTGTCATTTAGTACCTTGTTCATTTCATTCAAACTAAAAGGCTTTAAAATAAAATGATCTATCAGATTTGGGAGATAGTCCCTAATTTCTGGTGAAACATAATCTGGTGTCATTCTATTCAATATTTCTGGCTCCAATGTTTCATATGCTTTATCTGACCTTTTAAATTTTCTTATAGTTTCCCAGAATTCATTAATTGGTGTATCTTTAGTAATACTATTGCATAGTGACCTCCAGCTGCTTCTCTTTTTATATTTTAAAAAACGCTTTGAGTATGCCATTATTTCCTATAATTTTATGTATTTGTCCATAGTCTGGGCCCTTTTAAATTCTTTGATGGCCGCCTTTCTTTTATCGACAATTTTGGTGCAATCGTCATCCCACCAAGGAGGAACAGATCTATTTTTCACATTAAATGGACGATTTATCTTAAAGCTTGCTTCTGCAGCTTGAGTTATTGCGTTTGAGAGGAAGGCTACTTTATCTTTAGCACGAGTTAATGCAGGATTGGTGATATCAGCAAAATGAATAGCCAGATACGCAGTAAAAACACTAATCCGCTCATTCTCAATTTTCCATTTATACTTAGGATATCTTGTGCCCTTCAATACCCTATTAAATTGCAAGGTAATCAAAATAGGATAATGGCCGGAGGTGAATGAATCATCTAGGACCTTCCAGGTGGCTTTAGATGCTAGACTAGCCGTGCATAAGGTAATATCGATGGCTGATATACCTTGACCAGGACGATTAATTCTAGTAGCAGACCCTTCATTTAAGAAAACATATTCCATTTCATCAATGACCTTGACTAATATATTACCTGCATTATCATTTTTAGAGGATCCGAAGCTCTGATGATGTGCAGTAAGATCGCCACATATAATGAAAGGATAGTTTATTTGAGCGAAGAGCTTGATGTAGTCGTTAGATGTTAAGTTGCACTGAACTGTACGGTAGACGGTATAGATAGCGAAACCAAACTGTGGTAGGTAGGTACCACATACATTAAAGTAATCTGGCGTCTCAACAATAATTGGTTCATGTTTAAATGACTTATTAATGAGAATGGCCACGCCGCCATCGCCATAGCCATCATTTCGGTCTTGTTTTAATACATCATGGTATTTAAATGAAATTAATTGTTGGGATTTATACCAAGTTTCACATAAAACTGCTATATGGATATTATACTTTAAAATCATGTATTCTAATTGGGGTCGTTTTGCAACTGCCGATTGTGCATTCCATTGGACAATATTTAGATCATTTAATTGAAGAGCGAATGATATATAAAGAAGGAATAAACAAATCCAGTATAAATACAGAAGATTGCAGTCTGTTAATGGGATTAGGACTCTGAAACATCAGTTAAATAACTATCTTGAGTTGAACTATCTGTATCATATTGTAATTCACTACAGGCATTTTTAACCTTTTTTATTATATTATGTGGTATGCTAGGAGAAACGTTGACTAGGATAACTCGCTTCGCTGGAGAAACGAGACGTCTTGCTGTAATAAATCTATCTTGTATTGTAATACCTTTAAATTCGTTGACAAATCTGTCGACTGCTTCTTTAGAAGAGAAATAAATACATATTCTGTTGTTGGCAATTCGTGAAGCAAATATTATATTACTTGGGCCAATTAGATCAACTACACCGATAATGTAGTCGTTTTTTTGGGTGTTCGCTATCGCGTCA
>SMLS01049508.1:0-15745 GCA_004785975.1 Popillia japonica | reverse complement strand
AAACGCGAATTTATATATCTAGGTAATTTTTTTCGGTGAAAAAAAAATTAAATTAATTCAAAGAAACCAATTCTCAGGACTTTACAAACCGGCTTTTGTGCTACCAAAACAAAAAAAATCAAATATATAACTATAGAAATAAAAATACTACTTCAGTTTTGAGTGTACAGTATGTCCCAAAATGTTTGTAAAGGACTGGCAAGCTCTTGTTGTTTATACCACCTGGTATTTTTTCAAATCGCTTATAGCGTATAGTAGTGAAAGCTCTTACAAGCGCCATTCCTATATTTTTGTGCGCTTATGGGAGGTGTCCATATAAAAAAGTTAAATAAAGATTCAATATAGTATTTATATTTTTTATTGAAATGTATTGGAAAACAACAATTTCGTATAATATAGAAGAATACACATCAAGTAATAACACATACGTAGATTTCTTTAATTAAAACATGAAATAAAATATCTGCGATACAGCCTAAAATTAACATTTGCACAAACAAAAAATATAATTTAAACAAAATCTATTTATCCAGCCTGTTTTAATTTCTTACATTATTCTTGTAAATAAGAAAACAGCAATTTCTTCTAGCAAAACGGTTGAAATACAACTTTTTCATATATGTATATCACGACACTACAAAACACAGTTCTTAACTGTCGACACTGTGTTGAGTACAACGAGAGCTAGGCGGCGCCACGGTGTCATTTCTAAATATTGACGACTTCACACAAAATGATGGTAGCCGCAATTACACATTGAGCGTAGTTACCCAGCTCTCCCCTACTTTCAAAGCTAGGAAATCTTTTCAATTAAAATTATTAAAACATTGAAGCAAAATAATACACTGCTCTAAAGACTATTCTGTACAAAATTTTGCATTTTTCGATTTCAAGTTAATTGAAGATAATTCACAATATAACATATATGTACACCTTCCGTCAGAATTAATGTCGTCGTCTATAGCGGAGTGTTTATCAAAACTACTCACCATCAGGCCAAGTAAGCGTTCGGCCGGCATCGGTTTCTGTTATGTGATTTATTGGGGTATTAGTATTTAAAAGACCGGGGGCAATTGTGTAGATCAGGTAGGAGCATTGAAATTATTTCTTGAAAATGTATATATCGAAATTTAAATATGCTTTAAATAGCTTTCTCACAGGGAAGTGATTGGCAAGGTCATATTTACGCTTAACAGTAGGTAATTAAGTAATTGTATAGATGACAAATAAGGCTGTATTAATAACTTTCTTTGCATTGCAAACTATTTGAAAAAAAGTTGATATGCGTATGAAGTTTAATATTGCCATTAAATTTTGTGTAATTAATTTGATTATACTTATTTTAAAAATATAGAGAAAACAAAACAAGAATAGTATATAAATCCACTATGGCTTCAAGTAACATTAATTACGGTGTGATAAATACTAGTAAATTTTGATTAAAATTCGAAATAATGTTGTATCACTACCAATAGAATTGCTGCTAGTATAATAATAAAAACAATATATTGTTATGTAAAGTTAGCAAGTCATTATATAAACAAGAGTCCAAATATATGCAGAGGCAAAATCGAACAAGACAAAGAGCACTTTCTGGGAAAATAAATAATTAACTGGGAATATCAGCTCAAGCTTTTGCGGATAGAAGTTTACAAAGGAACTCAACGTTTTGATTCTATTGAATAGGTTATTTAACTTTTAAAGTACATATATCAAATTAAAGAAAAAGGGTAAGGTAGCAGAAGTTGGATGGATTTAGTTAAATGGAGTTATATTAATTACTTACTTTAGTACTATAGTAAATCATACCATACATACATATACATTTGCGTTTGAATTTTTAAATCTCCCGCTTTGGGAGGAAGAGTTACTTTGCAAATTTACTATATACATATAGATTCAAAAAAAATTATTATTGGGATAGTTTATTAATAGCATTAATATTTAGACGGAGATTTTTAAAACGTTTAGCAATAACTATTTACCATTGTAATAAAATTGTTGTTGGTAAGAAGATAATAACAATATTTGGATTCATTATAATATTTATTTAAAGAGACATTCTTACTTAAAGACAACAATAAAATAAAAGTTAAAAAAACAAAAATTATTTATTAATTTGTAAAATATTTAAAATAATGAAATGATGAATAATCATCCATATATCTGAATGGTAGTGCCTAATTGTAAGTGTAATAAATTTCGTAACTATAATAGTCTTTCTAATTTAGTGTGTAGCTGCAGTTTTCTAACAAATGTCCGTGTTTATTATTAATTGTTCTTTATATATAATATAATAAGCAATAAAAACGATGCTTTTCACCGTTGCATTTAAATTTTGAGTATTAACAGTATTTTAAAATGACATCTGCAAATTAGAGTAACCTATGCATGATAACCTTTTATATATTTACATATATCGGTATATGTATACATTTTCAACACATAATTACAATTCTCGTACCTGATCCACACAATTGTCCGGTGTTTTGAGTACTAATACCCCAAAAATCTCCTGCCTACAGAAACCGATGCCGACCGAAGACTTACTTTGTCAAACGGTGAGCAGTTTTGATAAACACTGCGCTATAGACGACGACATTAATTCTGACGGAAGGTGTACATACATTTTATCTTTCATCTTTTCACCGCATAAAGTAAATAGTGGAAAAGTGTGATACTTTATTTGAAGCAAAGTCTGTTGCAAATATATTGGATTGATTGTATAATTAAATTAAAAAATAAACGCAATAAACTTTTTTAATACAATAATATCGAATCTAATATTAACGGTAGATTATTTTCGATAATTTCTTGCTGTATCCCATGAACTACTTAATCAGATAATGTAATTATTTTGTTTTATTAAGGTTATGAATAATAAAGATTAATGTAAATAGCAGATAAGATAAAAGTAACATTTCTTTGCGAATACATTACAAGTGGAATTTAGTTCGGTTAATGAATCACGTTATCGTTGTATCTAAAAAAAATTCAATATCAGAAATTCCTGTTTTCATAAGTAAGTTGCTATGTGATTATTTGCAGGTTTTGACGGGCGAAACTGTGAAAGAGATATCGATGAATGTGAAGCTCAACCAAATAGATGCGGCAAAGGAAAATGCGAAAATATACCAGGCAGCTACAAATGTGTTTGTGAAAATAAAAAATGTGGTCCCTATTGTAATTTGGATGATCCCTGTGCGATGAAGCCGTGTGCTCAAGAAAGCGAGTGTATTTCTAGTTGTACGGACAGCATTCCAGATTATAAGTGTTTGTGCCCTCCTGAATGGACAGGAAAAAATTGTTCTGAAAGTCAGGTACGTCTGAATAAATTAAAAATAAAGCTAAGGAGTTGATTCTTTGTCAAAAACTAGGCAAGAGGTGGAAATAAAAAAAAATTCGCCCCTCTCCTCTTATGTAAGTCACAATCTCTTAAATGGGATATAAAAATATTTTCTTGCTGTTTTGCTAAACTCGAAATAAGTGACAGAAAAGAAATGAAATAAACGTTATCTTTCTTTCTCATTGGGAAGATCTCCAGCCCAAGTTTTACGTTTCTAGAATTATTTGTTTATAATTAATAATATTTTTAATAGCTCGAATATAAAAACAAAAAAGTAGAAATTTATTCAAGAATCTATAAGAAACATACATATACAATGCGATCTTAAGAACATACTGGAGTATCGTTGGTTGCATAGATATAAAGCTAATCCGATTTTTCAAAATGTGTTCGATAGAAAGTAAAATTTAAACAATTTCTGAATTACCGTATTGAATTTGTACAGAGCGATTTTTTAATATAAAGCAATATTAAGCAAGAAAAAAAAAGAATTTATAGAAAATAGCTAAAGCGGCTCTGTACAAAAATTCTTCAATATTTTATATGTATCGTACTAAAATTAATATAATCTTAATTAGAAGCGAAATGAATAAATGGCGTGAAAAATAAGAAAATGAAATATACAGAATCAACTGTCAAGTGGCGTAACCTGGTGATAGCATGTATAAATACTTTAAATTAAGAACAGACAAACGATTTGGTAACATTGTCCCATATTCCCAAACGGATACATACTTGACAAGTGTCGACAACTTTCATAGATTTGAAGCGTAATGATAGACAAATACAGGTATGCTCGTTTCAAAACCAAATATCGTTAAAGCCGCGCATGACGCCAGTGCGAGGCAAATTACATTTGACATTTATTTCAAATGAGGTTAAAATCGCTGGTTTTGTAGACGGGATTTGTATTTAACAATTAATACTTCGCAATAACGTATGCATAACATGCGTGTCGGCATACCTGTGTCGGTGTATCCCGGATCATATCTATATGAAATGCGAAGTAATGCAATATTTGATACAGTACCGTTTATTTAATTTCTTGAACATTATTGTACTTCTAGAGTATGTGTGTAATCTGCGATAAATATATTATATATAGGTATATACATGTTAACATTTTGGTATGTCTTCTGAGAGTATTGGGGATTAACTGCACTACGGATACTTCTGGAGTTCGCGGTACTGCAGTACTCTATAAACGAGGCACTGGCGATTTGTAATATACGAGCTAGTTTTTGTTAGTTGAGTTGTCATGTTTGACAATAAAGTGTATGAAGTGGTGAAATAGTTGGCCCCGGTCAAACTGAGCTCTCTAATATGCCACAAATGATGGAACAGTTTTTCAAACAATTATTGAAATAGAGAAATGTGAGATAGAAAGAATTGACTTTAAATTAACAAGATACGATCCGGATAAAAGTGATTATTCTATGGGATGATATGTCAGGACTGGACGAGTGGCGGCATAAAAAAAATGGTAACTTTATTAGAGATCACGCAGACCCAACCACTGGCGCTGTGACAACAGGAGTACTGCAAAGACTGCAAATATAGCGGAAAGATGACACTCCTGTGACATTTCGTCTAAGGCGGCTGACACATGCCGAACATATTACGCAAAACATTATTAAAGTGCTAACATCGGAACTGGTTCTAAGAATATTTAAGCCAGAAATTGCAAACTAAGCTTCATACTGATGCAAGTTCTGTCAATATAGCTGCAGCCCTAATACAGAGAGAAGATGGCTTTACGAAACCTGTTGTTTATTTTAGTCGTCAAACTAACAGCAGCGAATCCAATTACCATTTTTACGACCTTGAAACTGTAAGCTTAGCAACAGGATACTTGCCGAATGCATTGATATTTGGTAAAAGAAGGCGCTTGCTCGCTGAAGACACGTTCCTAAAGGGAATTTCACCTAAGAGAAACATGATATTGATGATGCCAAAACAAATCAGAAAATGGTCAGTTGTTGGACCTTAAATGGTCAATTATGAGACCTTAAATACTAAATTGTTGGACCTTAAATGGTCATTTGTTCGACCTTAAATGGTCAATTGTTGGACCTTAAATGGTCATTTGTTGGACCTTAAATGGTCAATTGTTGGACCTTAAATGGTCATTCGTTGGACCTTAAATGGTCAATTGTTGGACCTTAAATGGTCATTTGTTGGATCTTTTCTTTCCATTTTATTTTTCCTAGAATGTAGAGCGTGAGGCCACGCCACATGCAGGATGGCCGTGTTAACATTTTGGTATTTCTTCTGAGAGTATTGGGGATTAACTGCACTACGGATACTTCTGGAGTTCGCGGTACTGCAGAACTCTATAAACGAGGCACTGGCGATTTGTAATATACGAGCTAGTTTTTGTTAGTTGAGTTGTCATGTTTGACAATAAAGTGTATGAAGTGGTGAAATAGTTGGATTTATTTAATAAAACGTGTAACACGTTTACATACATACATATAACGTATGTAAATAAAACTATATTTTATTATTTACAAAATTATTTGATTTTTAAATAGTCGCGGCATAATCGCATTTCCTTCTATTCTGCTGCTGTAAGTTATATGTTCACAATAGTTGTTGTAATAAATTCTGTTTTATTATTATTTAAAATTTGTTATAATGTTTGTTATAATACTGTTTCACACAAAAAATCTGCTAACATACATAATAGGTAACATTTATAACCATGGAATCCAAAAAACTTTGTAAGTATAGCCACTCGACGAGTTAAAAAATAGAATAAAAAATGAACAGAATTGACTGTGTTCATAACGCAATAAGTAATTAATTACACTGCACAATTTTATAGGGCAATCAGAGCAGATTTCCAGATCTGGGAAGATATACAGGATATACAGTTAGTCGTTTATAGCGTCCGCTCAGGGACCATAAATTGTAGACGTTGTATCAGGATGGACGTTATATCAGTTAATAACAAAATTAATATGCGTACATATTCACTGTTAATAATATCGTAATTCTCTCTTTAGCCATTTTACCCCCAAAACATCTGTCGCCTTTATAATTTTGACCTCGAAGTAGGAGTAATTTAAAGAAAAGACGTCAGTATTAAACATGTCTTCTTCATGATGTTTTCTTCTAATGTTTGGCCACACAGTTTTTATCCAATCATCTGTAAGTTCAGTATTAACACTTTTGCTTTCACCAGAAATTTTTCCAGCCACAATATTATTACGCTTGTAAATTCCTCAGCTTTTTGCTGTAGGAGTGGTCCATTTATTGGAATACCCTCGCTGCGCATATCTTTAAACCACTGCAGCGAGGCAATTTCTACATCCTTATGAACGCTTTGACGCATCTTTCTTTTGTTTAACAAATTATCATCAAATGCGGCCTTAATTTTGTCTTGGTTTCTCCAAATTGTGGTTACGGTCGAATGTGACAAATTATATTCGTTGAAGATGGTGACGTTACTATCACCACTTTCTAAACGAGCAATAGTTGCAGCTTTTTCGTCTATAGAAAACACCTTTCGTTTCTTCGTAGCCATTTTAGTACTCAACGCTAATATATTTATGCCCGGTTTCTGAGACGTCAAACAGCAGTTATCTGTTTGATATCTGGCAATTTAACAAGAACTGTCTTTGTTAAATCGCCAGATACTGAGCAGATAACTGCTGCTTGACGTTTCAGAAACCGGGCATTAGACGGGAAGTGAGACTTCAATTTGAAGTAGACACGATAGACATGCACAAACTTGTCGGGATCTGATGATCCTACTACACCAAGCCGTTACATGCGACTTCGATGCTACTACGGACGACGGTATAAGCGACTTTCTTTTATATTGATACATACGGAGGATCTAATGAATCTAATGAATGGTGGTTGAGCTTAAGATTTGTATATATACAGGTAGGTGAAACGTGAGGTAAGCAAGATGGTGATCAGAAGGTGTTGACGTAAGCAAGATGCATAAGTCTGTCTCTTTTTATTTCTAGATACAAAACACACACACATAACATTTTACTCTTTATTCCAAGTTTAAAAATTTACATAATGCAGTTACATTAGCGATGGAACATACCTTAAGAAAATTTTTATGATACATACAACATTTACAACTTGTTTTTATTAGATTTGGAGTATTTTCTACATGTTCTAAATTTACAATAGGATTATTAATGTACTGTTTCAGAATATCAGCTTTTTGATGTCCCTTTACAAAAACTATACTTCCGGGATTTATGAACTCTTGCAGTATGTTGACTAATTCCCGTTGACTGACATGCCCATCGCTGTACCGTAAGCAATGATGATTATTTTCCAAACACTTAACCATTCGTTTTTCATTCCATTGAAGCTTATGATATGAACGATTAGGTTTAAATACAAAATGGTTCAGCTGTTTACCGTCACCGATCGCTAATTCTTTCACAACAAAGCCATCATTTAGCATGAAACCTTGAATGTCAACTACTAAATCCATTTTTAGATGATTTTCTTCACAGTGCCCGACAGCGGTGTGTACTCAACAATGTTATCATGTATAATGAGACAGTAAGCGGTGGTATCTTCAGTAAAACCACTAAGAGACTCTAGCTCGAGTTTAACATCAACAATAGATGATTTAACTGCTTCCTTCTGATTAGCACAATCAATTACGTATAACGCGCATTCTTTAAATTTTTCATAACTCAACAGAGGCTGATTATTTCTGTTGTAGTAGCTGGACTGAAAGGATGCATACATACGATACGCAGCAGCATATTTATTTTCATTAATCTGGAGATTCATGTTGTCGTACGGAAAGCTATCAGCATTGAGATGAAGTTTTAGATTGGTAAGCGATGCGTGATCAAATTTAGAAGCATCTGCTGTTAGAGAATCTTTTCGAGCTGTTTGAAATGTAACGATAACGTAACGTGGTTTTTCTAAGTTGGTGCTCGTTTTGATTGGCCATACATCCGTTTTTGTTTTACGAAGAGATGGTAATTCAAACAGTTCCCATTTTCTGAAGGGCATATAAATTGATTTGTTACTATTTAACGTTTTTAAAAGTTTCAAACGAATTTCATCGTTCACATTGATGCGAGGAACATGCCATTCTATTTTGTCAATATCAAATGAAGCGACCTTTGTGCCACCTGTAGTTGTATTGTGATAGCAATTCAAATCATTTCCACTTCGAAGCAAAATTAATGGTATGGTATGGTATGGAGTTGTTTCTTGGTTATTGCTTCGTTCACCAAATACACCAAATCTAATGAAAACAAGTTGTAAATGTTCTTAAAGTATGTTCTATGGCTAATATAACTTGCATTATGTACATTTTTTAAACTTGGAATAATGAGTAAAATGTTATGTGTGTGTTTTGTATCTAGAAATAAAAAGATAGAGAGAGACTTATGCGTCTTGCTTACGTCACGTTTCACCTACCTGTATATATATATTTTTAAACTTGTAATAAAGAATAAAATATTAACTGGGTCTTGTACAGACGTCCATCTTGCTTACCTCACGTTTCACCTACCTGTATATATACAAATCTTAAGCTCAACCACCATTCCCACCATACCTGTATCACCCCCGCCCCCTCCCCCTTTCCACCGTTAACCGTTAATTACCACAATCCTCACGAGTGGCACATTGAAATTCCCCGGGCAACTAGACCTGCTCACCATCAACGCCCATTTTCTTTAAATGTGTGGATTGGTATCGTTAATAATTACATTATTGGCCCATTTTTCTTACCGGCACGTTTGAACGGACAAGTTTATTTAGATTTTTTACAAAATATTTTGCCGGGATTACTTGAAGATATTCCTTTGAATATTCACGCATCGATGTGGTACCAACATGACGGGACACCTGTACATTTTGTCCGCGTGGTGCGTGAACAATTAAATGATGTCTTTGAAGATCGCTGGATAGGTCGGGGTGGACCAGTGCACTGGCCTCCATGTTCGCCAGACTTAAATCCGGTTTCTTTCTATGGGGATATTTGAAGGACCGAGTCTATAGAACACAAGTCAACGATATTGACGTTTTGCGTGAACGTATTATTATGGACCATACTTAACAGACCATATACGGCAACGTAATTTGTGTGAAAATGTACGTGAGTCACTTATCCGTCGTGCCGGACTATGTATTCAAGAGAATGGTCGTAATTTTGAACAATTGTTATGATCGTGCGATCAGAAGAAAAACTGTCATTTACCAATTTTTTTTTAGGATATTTGACAAACAAAGTGAGTTGATATTTTCTTTATTATTGATGATTGTGTGTACATAATGGACAACAATACACAATGGACCTTTAAACCATGCTTATGGATTATCGCACATCTGTTAGCGTGTAAATACAATTTATTATTTAAGAATGACCACTCTCATACTACAAAATGCCAACACAGACATTTTTATACAGGTCACTGGACTGTGTTTAAAATAACTAAACAGCAATTTCTTTTAATGTATTATTTTCTATCGGCATCTCAATGTGTAGATACTATCTAACATAAAAACGTTGACTTTTTCAAAAAAATTAAACACTATTTTTTTAAATTTTTTACTGAGCTGAAAATATTTGACGTACATATATGTATACACTGTTTAAATTAAAACAAGGAATGAACAGACATCCTGTACATATCCGTACATACCTTATTTACAGTATGGCCAGCATTTAACCAAGTTTCATTCAAGTAGTAAAGTGGGCCCCATTCTTTTGATATTTCATAATTTGACATAGCTACTTCCTTCTTCATGTAATAATCTTTGTTGATGGCTCACACGCATACTGAAGTTAATATTCTTTTAAAATTATGCATCCACTACGTCCACTCCGTTAACAAGATGTACGTGCATATCTGCTGCTTAGCTGTCATTTCAACATTTTTTACTTTCAAAGTGCTGGGCCGTTCTTGACAGGTTTTAAATATATTCAAAATACTTATTTTGGCTTTCTCCGAAAAATGGTTTGCAATTCTTTTCTTATAGGAGGTGAATTTTCCATATTCACATATGGAAAGTACCACGTCAAGAAATCAAATATAACGTTCAAAACAAGTTTTTTAAACACATTTCAACACTTTTTTTGTAAATTTACTTACATATGTGTTTATAAAATCGAAGTTTAAGAAAGTCTTTATGAAAACTGATTCATAAAATATTAGGAATAATACAATACTAAAGATAATCAAATGAAATATCGAGAATAATAATCAAAACACGGTGACAGAAGGTAAATAAATCACATAAATTCTACTATTGTAAGCGGACTCGCTGATCAACCAATGGTATGGGTTATTTGCGGTATGACAATTTCATGACCTAATGCACGTACAGGGTTGCTACTGCACCTAACCGCCGTTTCAGGTATAGGCACAGTTAGTGGGTTTTACTTGGAGTAGGAGGGGAGCTATGGTGTCTGAGTTTTAGAGCCAAGTGTCCGGCAGAATTTGCCGTTCGGATTTCAGGAGCGTCCGTATTATCGTGTGTCCGAGTTTATGGAGCTATACTGTATATACCATGACTATTCTTTATTTTCTCTTCGAACAATAAATAGGCATGATTTAAATATATAAACACATTTGATGTAAATTCGTAAACATACCCAAACAATAAATAATTCTAAGAAAATGCTCTCAACAATTTTTAATACATGAACGAAGTAAATACAAATAATAAACGGACTCAAATAGCACACGACAACACAACTCACCCACAATATTGGCAATTCATAGTAATATTTTTATGATAGCGACTCTCTCAATTTACAACACACTAAAACTATGGCGATAAATTTAAACTATTCCTGATAATTTATGATCGCATTGTATATATGTAATTGTATACACTGATCTTACAGACACTTTACATAGCAAACAAAAACGCTATTACACCGGTATTTATTGCAGCTATTTATTAAAAAAAACATCGAATTACGCTCCATCACTTTATTTTTAATAGATATGTCAAAAAGTGTTAAACAAAAATTACTCGAGTAAAGCTTAGCTTTAAAAGGCATATATTTTTTGGTAAAATTTACTGGGTAGATCTCAGCGAAAAATCACTTTAAAAGTTTAAGACGGAGGTTACGCCTCCTGGCAACCATTTTGAAAATCTGACAATATTTTCCACCACTTGACCATTTTAGTAATATATTTTTTTTCGTCTCCCGGACGAATAGTTTGCGAGATACAGCACTTTGCATTCTAAGCTGGCCACCCAGTACAGCCACATGGAACATTTTAAGTCTATAATAATTGTAATGTTGCATCGGCAAAAGATGCTACATGTAAAGCCACTGCATTTGTATGTTTTAGTGGGTTATCTAATCTATATTTATTTACAGATGTTCTCAGCTATTGATGAACCTGGATTCAACATCCTGTATATTGTAATTCCTGTTGTTATAATTATTGTGTTGGGACTTGCAATTGCTTTGGCTGTTTTGGTTAATATAGCAAGAAGTAAAAGAGCAACGAGAGGTACATACAGCCCTAGTGCTCAGGAGTTTTGTAATCCACGAGTTGAATTAGATCACGTTCTTAAGCCACCACCAGAAGAAAGACTTATATAACTATTCCTGTTTATTTATTATTATTTAATCTTATATTTAAGTACCACCATTGACGGCAACTTACAAATACATGTAACTAAGAGTAATCAAAATAAATAAGAAATATAGTGGATAATGCAGCTACGTGGTACTATTTTCTCCGAACAAAAACACCGTCCTTTGTATGTGATATATAACGATCTAATTATTGAGCTAATTAATTTTTTACTATTGTAATTACGACTGCTATTCATATCATTGTATCGTTGTAGATATTCTTTTATTTTTAGAAGACCAAAGTTGTATATACACGTTTTTGTAATAATTATGTTTAATTTTACTGTTAATAAGTTTTAATTTTTTATTAATTGATATTAATAATCTAAAGTATTAACAATTTACGTATTACTTACCTACCATGTACTTAATGTTAGACTCCCTAAGATATTTGGGAAGTATCGATCTGTTTGCAATTGTACCTTAAATAATTTCGTTTGCTAGTTCTGAAATATAATAAATTTTGAAATAATTTGTGTTTCATTATTCTGCTGATAATCCTACTGCGGCAAGAACAACTATTGCAATTACTTTTATTCTCCTATAAATTTGCCACAGTTTACTAAAAACATCACCTCTTCTTTTTTCCCGAACATTTTTTATTATTTACGTCTGAACTATTTTTAAGTGGTATTATTTTCAAATGTAAATGTGATGTAAGTATTATGAATACAGTAAAATCTCGATAACTCGTAATGCCAACGGACTCGTTTATTCTTACGAATTATCAGGATTTTGAATAAACGAAATTAAGTATGTATAGTAAAACCAATGAGGGAGGGATAGAAATAAGAAAAATATGTATAGATATGGTTAGACAGAACGTGATTTATTAGAAAACACATTTTTTTTAATATGTATTACAAGATATACAAACAAGAGGATATATTGTAAGCTAACAAATATGCACATTTAGAGAAATAAATCGCTATTGTTCGGCGAATATTACGAATTACCAAAGGGAGCGTCAGGCTGTTACGAATTATAAGACGTTTACAATAACTTCAATAGAGATACTATTACGAATAACCGAGAGGCCCGAAATGCATTGGTTTTTTCCGATTTATCGGAATTTTTTTAGAGGATAGCCAATATATTACGAATAAACGGGGGTTACAAATTATAGGGCGGCGAAATACCGGGATTGTACTATATATGTATATTCGCCTAAAATCACAAAAGAACCATTTCTTTATCGGAGTCATTGAAATAGCGCGAACTGGATCCGATATGTGTCCTATATGAATAAGGTAGCGAAAAATTTACTACAGAAAACATTTTAAAATATACGGTTTATTAATCCTCAACTTCTTTATTATATATTATTTTATATATCTAGTAACAGCAATGCGGTAATTGGAGAGAAATGATTAGATTAGGTCACTAAAAATCCGCACCTTAAGATAATTTGTACTATTTAGAGATTTAAAGATCACTCGTCTGTATATGTGGTTGTGATTGCATTGACTGTGGGCTTATATATGATGGGAAATTCCGGTAACTCCAAACACCACATATGTTAATTAATTCGGGACACAGAAATTGTCCCACTACAATAAACAGAAATTTGAATTTTTGAATGCTATAGCCACCACATAAGGTATGCCGCGACTTTAGTCTCATCTGTATACCTACCACGATAAAAAAATTATTAAGTTACCGTTTCACCCTATCATGAGAGGACCGAGTCGCAGCTTCCCACAATATAACCGCAATGTATGCTACACAACCACCACATTAACAAATTTTGAGGAAATCCCAAAGACGTATTGCCACCAATGCACGTTGAAAATTGAAACCGCTTTACGAACAATTTAAAAAAATATAGTTAATTCCTACTATAACAATATCAAAAACGTACTTGACGATGAACAAAATATACCTCTTCACGGCTTTATTTATCCTATTTCTCAAAACGACCGGTATGTATGTGGTAACAGGCAATTAAGAAACCAAAGTTTTTTCTCTGATGGAATGAAAGCAGTGCAACTATATTTACATAATTGTTCAGATTACGTACCTTCATTTATTCATTGAAAAGGGATACGTTTACTAATCGTTGGTGCAGAATTGATAATTTTATAGATATTTTAAATTTTCTTTGGAAAGTACTGATTACTTAAATGTGTTTCGTGCTGTAGACTGATGTTCATAATATTCTATACTATAGGAATCAACATACAACATCTATCTATTTATGTGAGGTTACCTTTATTTTTAATAAGAACATAGTGGATATTGATTTTACAAATATTGTAATCAAGTTCGAAGCAATTAATTGCCATACGGTTTCTACTTTATTTTTGGTCTTTGTAATTTACGTTACCATTATGGTGATTGAATGCTTGTATATATGACTTTTGGATCTGGAAGTTATTACTAGATGGCTCGACATTATGCTTTGGGTCGTTTTCATAATTGAAAATTACACCTTAAAAACCATTTCTAAATTCGTCATACTTTTCTTCAACTACTTTGATGTAGGCATATCATCTTATCTATTATTTATCATTATGCTATATTTATATATCATGCAGCGACTCTAATTAAATCTAAAAAACGTAACGCTAAAATACTAATTGGGAGTTATGATTCACTGATAGTTCGTTATGCAGCACGAGCAGTTTTAGTTGCATAAACAAGTGATTTGTCGCGTTTCAATGCATTTAATTTGAAGTAGATAGCAGGTAATTTAACATGAACGTTTGATCGATATTATTTTGACGCAACTTTGACATTTTGATTCTTCAAATTATAATTTTATTTACGTTCTGCTTGAAACGCATATAAAATGGTAAGAAATAATTCTAAATATATATTTCAAATATCATAATCGCTTTCCAATTATATAGCCTCCCAAAAAGAAAGGTGGTAAAGGAAAGGGGTTGCCAGGAGGTATGTATATATAAATTATATATTGCACAATCTTGGGTAGATTTTTTGGAAATAACATATTGGATTATTAATTATTCAGTTTAATTACGAATAAGGAATAATTTCCTAATGATTTTCGTAAAGAATTTCACTATTTATTTTTCGCTAAATTAGATTATTATTTAAATTCGAATATTATTAGTCGACTAAATTGATACACATGTAGAGCGGACCAATTTCCCTGCAAGACAGCTGCGCCGATGTTAGGGTGATTGTATTGCATCAGAACTAATAAAAAGCATTCAGGTGGCATTCAGTATGTATCTTGTACTCGCTTAGACTGTATGTAAGTGTATTTATACGTAAGAATATGTCGTCGACACATAAAACGGGAAAACGACCGTTGTTAGACAAAGCGAATAAGTTTATTATTAATTTCCCGGATTTAATATACGATGGCTCAAAAATTAAATGTTTAGTGTGCAATACATATCTAATGTGTTAGTCAAAAAAAGACTGTCAAGAACACGGAAGCAGTACCAAGCACAATGATAACAAAATCAATCGACAACAGTTTATACCTTGAAAATATAGAATCAAGTTTCTCCAGTTTGTCAATCCTTAAAACGGTAAGTAATTTTTAATTCCTCTGCCGTGCACACGGTCACTAATTTCATACATTTACAAGATGTACTATTCTTATTTTTCGTGTGTTTATGCATATTAGTGTAATTGTAGAAAAGCAAATGTATATTTAATTATTTCTGATAGAATAAATGTTTCTACTTGTATACTTATATCGGTAACAAGCTCATGTTGCGTCCCTATTCTATCGCATATTCTAATATATTACGAATTCCACTCCCATACCGACGCAGCTGTCGCGCAGGGAAATTGGCCCGCTCTAGTTATTATACATA
>SMLS01049491.1:0-15154 GCA_004785975.1 Popillia japonica | reverse complement strand
AAAAAAATACTTAAGAAACAGCCTACTCAGGAAAGTATTTGAAGGCATGGTATATCTTTGATCAACAGATCTGTTTATTTGTGTCTAGAAATACATAAAGAAATGCCTGAATAATTTTGTCGTAGATTGTACCATATCTAGGACACATACGGGTCTATGGAGTATTGTTAAATATATACTTAAGTAGTTTTCACTGATCATTTCGTCGATAACTTTAACAATTTTACACATATCTTCCGTGTAGTACACTACTAGACTACTAGCGACTATGTTTCTATTGTTATTTCATAAAAATCGTGAAGGCCTTTTGAAAGTGCCACGTGGGAAGACTACGACGACAAAAAAACGAGCAAATGTTATTATAGCAGACGAAGAATGCTAGCTACTAGGCGCGGGAAATATCTGCAAAAATTAACTTTAACTAATTAGCATTTAAGAAGTGCACGATACCATCACACAATGTCCGGAATCTTGTGTTATAAAAAACAAATTAAACGGTTAAAGAAGCGTAATCGACAATTAACACCACCGCAATTCGCGTCAGAAATGAATTTCAGTCGTAATAAAAGGGGGCCCAGTAGTCCGATTCCTGTTAAAACCTTTTGCACGATGTCGGAAGGTCCCAGGATTAGGTAATTCTCCCTCTTCAATTTCATGTGCTTCCAAAACCCTTGAAATGCAGAATGCAGAGCTGTTTGAGAATAGATCGATGGATGTTTCGTCCTGTTCTCTATAAAATCTATTATACATTGGGCGCCCTTCGGTATTGTAAGCCTACTTAGATGTTCAATCAATTTGCAGTAGCTTGATAGAATCCCTGTCGATATACGAGTATTGGTGTTGCTGAGGTTAATGTATTCTGAAGATCTCTTTTGGTTATATATTCCCAAAACAGTTTTAACTTGCCTCATACCGTGGATATTCTCTCAGTATTTGAATTTTTTCCGCTCTACTCTACTTTTGAGCTTCTCCAGTATTACATTTCCACTTATGCCGCAAAAAGTTCTGGCCCCACAAAAGATATTCTGGTAAGCGAAAGGATTAGTTGCTGACTAATAGTTCTAGGACGGTTTTTGTTAGATGGGAAGTTTTGAAAAGTATGTCCCACTTCAATGCATCAATTTTGGGTATATAATTTTATAACCTGGAATGTGATGCAAAATTCCGCATTTAGTTTTGCAGAAAGTTATTGCGCAAAATAGTTCGAGCGGCCCTAACCGTGAAGAGTTGTTTCTTTGACAAAAGGAAAATCTAATAATACATATGTTAAAATTGTATTATTTGCTTCCTTTTTCTTTTAAGTGTGATCCTGTTTTTCTAATTTTAATTAAGTGTCCGAACTTTCGAAAGCTAGTGTACACATCACCCACAACTATGACAATAAAAAAAAATTAAGCAATATCGTCGATCGTAAAATGTACCTATATAGAACTCCATACGACAATAATTGGCTCCAGTAAATGTATATATGTATGTACACACGTGTTTATAATATGCATTTACTGGTTTGGATTTCATGGGTACTAAAATCTTTACCTTGACTTTTTATAAATTATTGCAAATAACATATAATATATAGGTAACTGTACGTTAAATTTCATTCTCCAATACAGTTTCTCATTTCGGACTACTGCATATACGCTGTTTATATCAATTTCGTGCATCGTGCTATGGAAATAATATAAATATCACACGTATGTACATATCGTTGGCTTAATAAGAACATTGGCTAACTCCATTTCATGAAATTTTACAGGAGAGCTAAAAACGTTTAATTTTGTGGATTTCTCTTACCTATGTGTGTGTTATTTTGTTCAGATAATTATTTTGACACAGTTTTTAGAAGGCTATAAATAAATTAAAAAAAATTGTTTGAAAAAATAATGGAGTTAGGCATATTTCCACATAATTTTTAGATTTCTGTGGCAGTTAGGCAAATTGTTAACTTACCTGATGAAAAGTTTAACTAATAATAAAACCTTATTTTTGTTTTATAATTTATCGCAATAGGTACAAGTATTGTATGTATCTTAACTGAAAATATTCTGAAATAATATTATTTATAGTAATATACAGGGTGTATTTGAAATAAAAGTAAAAAATATTGAGAATGGTAAGATGCAAGTATGGCTCACATAATCTTAATATAATGCGGATTTAGGCAGTTTTCTGGCGCTTTTTTTACTGACGTAAGTTTGGCAGATTTCTGTTTCGTCATTTATGAGCGTACACAATTTATTTTGATATAGGTAGTTTTCTGAATCGATAGCCACTCATATTAGGATATCGATGGCACTAAAATCCTAATTTTACTAAAACTGGAGTTAGGCAATTTTCTTATTAAGCCGACGATATGCATCACTTAAGATCCAAGGTCAGTTGGATAAATAAATTCTAGTATACGTATTTCGTCCTAGAATAATATCACTTTACGCCATGCTACATAGATTCATACTTTTTCTATACATACTAGATTCTATTCTAGGATCTTCTAGACACTTTTTAGGTACAACAAATCAATAGGTGATGGCGCTACTAAACAGCTTTTAAGTTCTACCAACTTCACCAACATAACCTACCTTCGTTTCCAATAGTATACTGCCAATCTGCCAAAAGTACTTCTGCGCATGTTCTAGTATCAATTTAGAAATAAAAATAGGACAGGATCTAGTTTCTAAAATAGTATAGCATCTAGTATAGTTTGGTGTAAAGTGTCCTTTACATGATACCTTTTCTGACTATTTTTTCTAGTTTCTAGAAAATAGTATAGAAAAAGTATGAATCTAGCATGGTTTAAACTGCCATATTACAATAAAAGCGTAGTTTTTTCGCATGGACAGTAATTAAAGTAGCGCTTGTAGCTTGTCGGTAAAGGAAACATGGTTGTGCAAACTCATGATATACACCTTTGGTCATATGTATATTACACACCCCTGGGAAAAGTGAATACCTATTACGAGGGTTTTCGGGTGCCATGGTTAATAAAATACATATATACCGTACAAATAAAAATAAAATGCACAAGATATACAATAACAAAACTCAACGTTTCGCCGCTAATGTAAATGGCTTCTTCAGGAGCAAAGGGGGTATGTGGGAGCGGCAGAGAGGGGACGGCGAGGGTGAAAAGGAGGAGGGGCAGAAGGTTACGGTAACGTCGTGTAAATAATGCTAGAGGCGCAAACATGCTGGTAAGTGAGAGATGTCAGTGAACATTGGCCGTTGAAGCGGAAAGGATCGGCCTCCAAATGATAGAGATTTGCTTGCATCGTCGCTGAGATTCTGAGGATGTTTTTTTATCTCGATCTCTTCCCTTATCTTCCAAGGAAAATAGTGTAGTGACTTCAGCAGTTCTGGAGAAGCTGATAGCACAATCAGCGAAACGTCAAGACACAGAATAGCTACGCGACAAGACCCGAAGAAAGATACATATCTACGGGCACTATGGATTACGGTCGTGAAAGCCTACACTCAACTACTAGTGTAGTGACTTATTTACGACAGATGCCTAACCAAAGCAAATTTTGTGACCTGTGTCGCGGAAATGTTCAGCTAAAGCTGAATGCGCTGACAATCGCGTGATGAAGCTTTGTTTGTTGCACTTTTATTTTTCCGGTTTCCCCAATCTATACTGAACTACAATCGCGGGAAATTTTATATATGCCCTTATAGAAGAGAGCATGACGGGCGTCCTTGGTTTAAAGAAGAATTTGAGAGATTTTGTTTAGGGGTTTGACAGTGGTGTTGATGTTATTCTTAGGTTTTCACCTCTAGCTTGGTCGACACGTCGAGTTACTGTGACCTTCTGACGTCTCTCACCTACCAGAATGTTTTCGCCTCTAGCGTGGTTTACATGTCGAGTTACCGTAACCTGATGGTGGTTGTATTTAAAAATATTTTCGTTAAACCTTTTTTCTCTATATTATATCTGAACTGGATAAATATAGTGGGTGTGCAGTATATAGGGGCACGGTTGTATATATTATTTCAGTTTTACTAACACCTATTGATCATTACATACTCTATGCTATTCAACTATGCTTCGCAGAGTATTCTATCGACATCCTACGTGATTTACAAATCAAGCTATCTCTAAACAAAACAGTATTACAAGCAATAGGAAAAAGAATGATTTCCATTATTATTTCCAACGATTTTTTTGTTTGTATTGTCTTCGTATATATTAACTAAAATTACTGTAAATTTGGCATTTAGATTTTTGTGATAATATTCTATATTGCGAAGTTTCATCGCATTGGTAAGTACGAGATCAGAACCCATACAAAATAATAAACAAATCTCCAACATTATTACTGACATTTTCTCAATGTGGAAATAATAATAATAATAATATCGGTTTATTAGCACAACAAATACATAAGATTTTGACATCTAAACATAATATAAAGCAATAATGTGCTAAAAGGTTCAGGATCAGCAACTTAAGAGATAAGTGGCTGTTCTTCCTCCTGATCCAATGTGTTCTGCTATGTGTTAATTCCATCTACAACAGTACGTTACTAGTTACTTCAATGACTTTTGATATGATTATCATGAAATTTTTAATACTATAATGTTTGATGTCACTGATACGAAAGCAATAAGCAATATGTATGTAGGTACTTAATACTAGAACCCTGTACTTTCAAATAAATGTAGGAGATGTAAAACAAGAACCACTGCCAAAAAGCGAGAATCTTCCCAATGAAAATATTTCTGACAATTTATCCAGATTTAAATTAATGTACATATGTATAAAAAATCATTTTATGACATTGCAAAACGTTTAATCGTTAGTTTTATGTTATTCTCCGTTACATTTTTAACTAGCGTTTGTGATACGAGTATAAGACTTTATATGACTATGTATAATGTTTAGGTTAAATATTCAACTCATTAAATAGGATCGTATAATCTTAGCAATGTAAGTATGCTGAATTAGAAAATTATATTACTACGTGTATATAACTAGCACATAATTTATAAACAGTACGACATTTACAAATATACTGGAGCGCTGGTGCTTAATGCTGTAAATTGAGGAAAATTTATTGCCGGGGAGATGTTTGTCGAAAAATATGTGTTTGGGATGTACCGCGCTTGCTCCGTTACGGAATGCAGTGTACCGCTAGACTCGCCAACCACGGGTTGTAAGGCCGTATAGGTAAAGTTGATAATTGATCGGCGACAGTTTGTAAGAAAAACTACTAAATTGTTCTATTTACTCGTATATTACTTCCAGAGATACACAAAAAAACATGACAAAACGGCAAAAGAGGTTAACTAAACTTATGACTCACTTCACTTCTCTTTGTTCTTCTAGAACTTTCTCTTTTGCATTTTTTAACCTATTAGAAAAAAAATCATTTTTTATACAGTTCAATTTACCTACAGTTCAAAATCACACAATCTAATCTAGACTAAATAACATACGCACAACCTGTAATATTAAATTAAAGGCACCTAGCCTGAGCAATATGTACAGTAGAACGCAGCTAGAATCAATTTATTTAAAAATCCAGTCATAATATCAGAAATAGAAAAGTGGTTTTTCTAAAATCGGTTAGCGTGTAATCAATAAAACTAAAACAACTGTGGCCATATGTATTAGCACGTTCTATATGTCTATAGTCTATTTTTAAAGTTTTGAGACGAATTTCTGAACATACTCCAAGCCCAAATCACATGCAGGAAAATCTTGAAAACAAATTTCACGCGGCAAAATTTAAATAACGTTTGCATTTATGATACATACATAGATATATATATATTAAGTATAAACTTCTGCTTAGATTGAAGTTTCTTTTCTCATATTAAATTTATATTCATTGTCAGAATTATAAAGAGAAAAGAATTTAAATAAATATTAGAAAGTGTAAACGGAGGATAGATAAGATACACGACATTTATTGATTACAAAATATACAATCATAATACATATATTGTAAATTTACAGGTTCTGCAAAAATTGCATTCAAATATTTATTTACAGAAATGCAAATGTAATAAAAATATTTATCATACACTTATAAGCTGCTCATATACATATATTAGAAATAAATTCAAATATCTCTAATTCATTATGATGCTATCGAACTACAATCACTGCCTTCTTCACTGTCACTATCCTCTCCAACTCTAATGATGAATGGTTCTATTACATCATCAATGATTGTATCGAGATCTTTCATACGAGATTCTTCTTTTATAACATGATTTATGCACTTTTGCCAAGTAGTAGCAGTTACATTTCCCAAGGCGTCAAGTAATAATTGTCTCACTTCGGATAATTTAAAAGTTTTGTTTTTGGCAGCTACTTCATTTTTTATTTGGGCCCAAACAAGCTCGATGGGATTCAGTTCGCAGTGGTACGGAGGCAATCGTAATACAGTTTTATTTTGTGATTTTGCCAGTTCATCAATTACATAGAAATTATAATTGCTCTTATGAATATTAACCAATCGTAACAGTTCAGCTCTGACCATATCCTCATCGTACTGTATTTCCTTGCTTGTTAGCCAATTTTGAATATCCACCTTTCTCCATGACGATGATGGTGGCTTTTCAATTTTTCGACTATGATATGATGCATTATCTATAACTATAACAGCATTGTCAGGTAAATAATTTAATATTCGAGAGAACCATTCTTCAAAAACAGTAGCATTCATTTCATCATGGTAATCAGTAGTTTTCTTTCCTTCAAACAGTAATAAGCCATCTTTTACAAAGCCATCACAACTTCCAATGTGTAACAAAATAAGACGACGACCTTTTCCAGCTGGATTTTTTAATCCCGTTGTAAGCCCTTCATTAAAGGCTTGTCTACGACTGTGAATACTTGTGTCAGTCCACACTTTCTGTACTGTATGACCCTCATTCACCCAAGTTTCATCCAAATAGAAAATTAGTCTGCCCTGGGCTCTATATTGTAACATATCTCTGAGATATTGTCGCCTCCATCTTACAATGTCATCTCTTTCAGTCAAGATACTGTTTCTGCTCCTTTTTAAGTATCTAGAGGTCATAGGACAATTATATACATGTATTTCTATATAATAAATAATCCTTACTTGAAGTTCATCTGCTTCATTAGCAAATACAATGTTGATCGACTCATGATTGGCAAATCTTCATTACTTTTTATTTGCACCAGCACCTTATCTAATGTCGGAGGTTCCTTTTGTCGAAACATATTGTGAACTATTTGCCGTATAGCACTTTTCACAGTCTCATCAAAGGATTTCAGTAAGGAAGGCCTACCAGTAATCTTTTTAGGATCCGCACATTTTCCAGAGGCTTTATACTCTTTAATTACCCCATATACCGTTGCTCTTGAAATTCCTGTAAATATACTCTGTAAGAAATAGATTATATATAATAAATTGAATTTACTTGCCTACTATAACAGAAATTTGTTTTATCATGTCCAGTTTCTTGATATTGGGTGTATCGGCTATAATTTTCTTGTAAGCATTGATAAGGGTCTGCTTTTCAGTACTACGCAAATGACTCGTCTTTTCACGCTTTTTCGGAGGAGAACAAACATGTACACGACCAGCGGCACTTGTACGTGGTTGTGCATCCATATTGGAGACCAACTATAAAACTCTTTTAATTGTATGTATTTCGATATATTGCTAATATATTACTTACGAGTATATTTGGTAACTATTACTGTAAAGCTCTGAAAAGAACTGGTAGAGTATATAATGAAATAACAGAAAAATAATAGAAACAACAACAAGACTTAACCGTAAACAATGTCAAGTGACAGAATTGGACAGAATCTAAGCAAGATTGATACAATGTGATTTGGCCTTGCTTTCAACCAATGAGAATTCACTGTCAAAGTGGTCTGTTCAGAAATTCGTCTCAAGACTTTAAAAATAGACTATAACTGATTAGAAAATTTTTTCGAAGATTGTTTTTTGTTATGTTATACATATATACATAGTGAGCAACCGGATGTGACCACCACGTGACCACGAATGTCAGAAAAAATGTGTTTTTTTTTGGTTTTACTGTCCTGTTTATCCTGTGTATTGTTAACGTTTTGTCATCTAACATTTAGCGTGTTTGAAAGCGGTATTTTTCACGTGTCCTGCGATTTTCTTGAAAATTTTCGTAAATGTAGCATTTATTGCACAGTAACTGACTTTTTAAAGACTACTGAACGACACATCTGTTGTATTAAGGTTAAGTTATAAAACTATCTGACAGATCAGTAAAGTGGCATATCTTGTACTACCAACTTAACAATGTTGTCATCTTAAAATTTGAGGTCATGTACATATACAAAACTAATCACCAATCCACCAATAGCAGACCCCGACATTCCTATAATCCTCTCTTATTTTATTTGCGTTAATACGCGAGTTTTAAGGACTGGTTGTTACTATATTTTCTCTCATACGCATAACTTACACTGCCTTTGAAAATATTCAGAAATAACAGTTTTACATGTACCTTGTAATTTATCAACAGTGGTGTATATATGTACATCATCAAACTGTCATTCGCAAATACATATTTAAATTCTAGCATATTTATCAGAAATACAATAATTCGTAAGAGTCGGCTATACAGAGGGTGGCGAATACATATTGGCGCAGCTGTATGTACTATCGCCGCCAAAAGTAGACTCAAACTGCAATAAAACGTGTCTATAGGCTATAGGCTTTCGGTCCTGAATCGTTTATTCAGGTAAAATAACTTGGCAGTTGTACCAAGCCGTATACCTGCAGGTCAAAGGGCAGCGAGCATTTAAATGAATTTAAACTAAGCGAGTTATGAATATATTGGAAATAAATATGATGTACTAAACTAAGGTAGAGCGTAGCCAAATTAATTGAAGAAAAAGAAATTTTAGAATAAATTTCTCATGCAAAATATGATTCAAACAATACTTGCAAAAATTATAAAATTGTAGAATAGGACATGTAACTATGGAACAACTTTTACATTATTTTATTAATATATTCGCCTAATATTTTAATTTAAACTGCGCAAAATATACAATGTGTCTGATAGCAAAATGTCCTATTATTTCTAAGAATTTTGTGGGATTTGAACGATGTTCGTAATTAAAAATATATTTAAATTTGCCGACATTAACGGTACAAAATTCGTTGAAGAATACGAACTTATAAAGTTTTAGTCGGTTAAAATCGTTTGTTAGTACCGCTTTTCGAACAATTCTTTGTTTTCTATAAATAAAATTGTGTTACTATATTAAGAAGCGTATGATTTAAAATATGCAAGTGTAAAACATGCATGTTTTACGCATATATAATTTACTATCAAGAAACAGAAAAGGGTGCTCGTGTTTACGAAATCTATTTAATAATTCTAGTAGGCACTTATTTATAATATAGAGTAAATGCCACGATGGTAAATAATATTATATATAATAGCTCTGCATTTCTTGCAAATTCTTCTGCCTCAAATTTACCTGTGAGGTAGGTATCCGTCTCTAATTACAGTCGCCCAGTGCGATTAGTCGGATGTTACGCAGGTATACGAAAGGTCATATTGATTGAAGTCTGATTCGCTACTTTTGGTGGGGATAGTACACTCACGGACTTTAGTTATGTCCGGTATCTAGCGGTACAGCCTGCGCTCCTGTCACCATGTCCGTTTTATCTTAAAGGGAATAGTGACAGGAGCGCAGGCTGCACTGCTAGATACCGGACATAACCAAAGTCCGTGACGGTACATTATGTACATACATCTATAGAAAGAAGTAGTCGGAAACTGTCCAATCTTATTTTCCATGAGTGTACAAAGAATAAAATCAAGCATCCGTAAATTTATAATAACTTACTATTAACAACCGAATTAATGTCATATAAAAGATAAATGTATTATCTTTAAAATCAGATATCAGTATGTGCCTATTATTCCTACTTATAATCGATCACTAACACATCTATTGGTAGGTGGAACGTATTTATAAATAAATATAGTAATATATATATATAATTATAACTTCGGCGTTGAGTGCTAAAACAGATAGGGTTAACTGCATATATTATTCACTTGCTTTATTTGCATGTTTAAATTAAACGAAAACTTCAGGTTTCAAGCGTATGGCAAATGCGACAACCCGGTTTGTGCATAAATAACATGTAGATATATACACACACGTGCAGATGAAGGCCATAGTCAAACAATCTGGAAACGAATTGAATTCGTAATGGTGAAATGACAAGTCAAATTAGATATTTATACAAGGTGTTCCTGCAAAGTCTTCCGATCAGGTACCAAACAATAATATATGGTCGAGATAAGTTACCCTATAAAGGGCTATTTATAAATTCGCTTGTTTCGGCAGATGCTTGGTATCGGGTGCAACTACAGAGTGTGTCTATGTCAAGAAGTTGTTGAGACCACATATCGGCTTCTTCCACTGTTACCGAATGTAGATACATATGTAGTTCTGAAAATTGTCTTACTGTTTACAGATGCTATAGAATCTCAGTATGTTTGGTTACAATTATCGCGGTGACAAAGACCGTACAAACTTTTATATTATTAACCACGCTTCGGTTCTTTCATTAGAAGTTAAAATCAACATGAAACATTAAATTATCTACCTAAAATAAACCTCAGCCGAAAGAAAATTAATTAAAGAGTCTTCAACCCTTCGACGTGTTTGTACTTTACTTTATGTAAATTTCTCTCACAATTCAAAATTGTTGGTGTTGGTTCGTCAAAAGAATACGATGAATGTTTGTACGGTCGCTCACCTTGAACAGTTCTTAAAATAATCAAACATTATGAATTATTAATTAGTTCTTCTTTATTACATTTGTGTAGTCAAACACATCGTTTGAGATAATTATGAATTATATTATATGTACATAAATAATTTTTAATGTTCATGTTTCATTTTAATATTCTTCTTGACAAGATGTGACATTTAAAAAGCAAGTTTAGCTGATAGTAGGTATCTACTAACTAGTATAAAAAACCCATGAATGAATTACAAAAAAGCGTGTTTGTAACAAAAATAAAATCTTACACTACATACATTATTTTATACTTGACTTCCGGAGTGGTTCGTTATTTAGCATATTTATTAGGTATTTCTTATACTAACATCTATGAAGTAAATTATATTACATTATAAAAAGATTTGAAATATTTAAATAATCTTAATGGAAATACACTTAGGTGCTTCATAAACACGAATAAAGCTGGTTCATACAAAGATATTTTGAAATAAATTACTAACTTTGCTTTGATTACAGTTACCATGAGTATACCATCCGATTAGCTGCAAAAAATATTGAAACGGAAGTATTTCCACAACGAAAGTTTCCATCTGAATATTTTACTATTTGCTGTGCATAAATAGTTTACACAAATATATGTGGTATCAAATGAACAGTAGACTAAAGACAAGCGTTATACAAAAAAAATGGATCCATACGTATCCACAAGGAAGATAGTAGTATGTAACGTATGTCTCAGTACCTAAGAACATACGTCCATAATTTATTAGTGTCAATGAACTAGTTAAAGTGAGACTGACATAGTCGAGTAATACATTACTAAGAGCAAGATGGTTTTCGACCGCAGTGCATCTAACTCATGAAACCACAAAAAATACTGCTGTTGACATTTGCTGTTTGCTTTATATTGTTTATTATTTATAACAATATTGTTACTTGCATGTTTCAAATCAAAATGCCACCTAAAATGTCAACCAAAAATTTGAGTTTTAAGGAAAAGCATAAAAAAAAATCTATTGAAAATACCCCCGAAAAAAATTTACAACTGATATTTCACGCAATTAAATGCAAACACAGTTGGTGTACCTAAATTTGTTTCGTACGCTACGTACATCATACCTACATATGGGAATGAACCATATTCAAATTTCAGTTCTATAAAATTTACAGTCTGTTAACGGTACCAGTTATTAGTTTATTTCTGTACAATATAAAGTATAGTCGAATTCTCTTCTTACTGTAGTTGGAGTTTCAGCCAGAATAGTTTACTCTATGACGTTTAGAAGTTAATAAGAACGTTAGGAATATAACTTAATTTAGTTTTAATATCTCTTACAATACCTATTACCGTGATATACAGCAAATAAAATATTAAAATCCTAGAAAGGATAACCCCTTTGTAAGCAGTATAACTTGAAGACCATAACAGATAGAATATTATTCTTCTGGGCTTTTTTCGAGCAAAGTTCATGCTTTACAAAAAGGACCTTAAAATTTCTTTGATACCTTGCGCCGATAAGGCTGCGTTTACGAAAAACTAACAATTTCATGATACTTTTCTTTTTTTCGCAGACACAGCCTGAACGGTGCAAGCCATCAAAGACTTTTTCTGCAAAACAAAAGTTTCTACAAAAAAGTTCCGAATAACACTATCCTATCTGTTACGGTTTTAAACTTATAGGTACTATTTAGAAAAGTATTTATAAGTGTTAATTTTTACCTCTATTTGGCTAGTCTAGCGATTGCTTACGCATCCCCATACAAAATATTTTGTTTGTCGTATAAGCTAGAGATTGTCGAAAAAAAAGTGACCTAAAATTAGCTATATAAAAGCAATAGAGCGCAGAATCTGTGCATACACAATGAATGTTTCATACAACCCTGTGACTGTATCAGTTGGAATTACATAACAAATCTTACGTTACGCGGACGCAGTGAAGCGGATACGAACGAAACGAGTTGATTCTTTTTCATCAACCTTTAGTTTTCGCAAGAATTTATTGCTGATCTTGAAGCAAGCGACAATGTAATTTAAAGGAATTTCTTTAGTGTGGATTTCTTTTCAGCATCCTGAAATTTATTCAGAAGAGAAGCCTTTTCTTCTGTACTGACTAATAATCAGAAAACTTTGGATCGTTCTATTTATCTGTTAGATTAATTTTCATGTAAATAGAAACTGCCTAAAATTCGCCCAAAGTCAAGATTCAACAAAATAAAAAGAAAAATAATGGAGGTGATATTAAAGCCACAAATATTAATTTCTGAAAACATATATTGTAAACTGAAAGACTAAGTTTCAGATGAGTAATTACCATACTTCTCTGAGAAGAGCGAAAGTTGTTATGCATGGAGATGGGGTTAAATGTTTATTCTGGTAGCATTTTATTTCGACAGAGTTACAAATCGTTAGAAAATTATGTTTAAATTACACGCAAGTATGTGCAATTTGCATTTAATTTAGAGCAGGTTTTTATTTACAAGATGATCACAAACACTCCCTCAGGCATTGTACAAGTTACTTAAAGCATCCACATCTTGAAGATGCAGAATAATATTGTAGAACGCATTTCACAAAAAATTAAAACAACTTTTACGCTGTTTACAATCCAATGTATCTAATTAGTTGATTGTATATCACAAGTTTATGATGTTTTGAAGGTTGTACGTTAACGGTTTTATAAACAGTGCTTATTTCATGTGTTTATCTTTTGATTCTATATTAAAATTAAAATCTTTATAACAGTAATCAGTTCCAACCGTTGTTAACGATGTGTATGATGTGTATATGTTTTCTGGGATATAGCCAGAAAACGTTTTACCAATAATTGAACGTTGACCGTATTTTCTAGTTGATTTTAGTTGGCTTACACTTCACGCGGAACTTTGCATACATGATTCACTGTTATTATGTAAGAATTAATACAGTTGAACATTAATATCTTTCAAAATAATTTCCTGTTACTGTTACTTACTACATTTGCTACGTATACTTTATTTAATTTACAGTTCATTGTAATTTGGTAGGGTTGTATAAAAATCGAAAATATAAATGTCAACTTACCCCTCTAGCATTTCTGAAGAGCATAGCCGCTTGGTTAGGATCGAGACAAAGATCGGGCGCGCGATGAGGTAGTGATTGTCGCCTCCGCTCAAGATCCAAATAACGTTTCTGGGCACCTGCAAAAATAAGATGACGTAATGAGTTTATTAAGCGTAATAAATTTCCATACGGTTAATCAAGCGAGTAACTTCAATGGTGTGTCAATAAGCAAGTTATTAAATCAGAAACCTGTCCCGTAAACGTATTTTGATACCTTGGAGTTTGGTAAAAAGAAATATTGTTTGCGGTGATACCAACCTTACATTAACTGCAAGGTGTGTGTTTAAGTACGTACATAAACAGTACAAAAATTTAATATATCTTCCTTCCTACTACGTACTGTCAATATTTACTATTACACATAGACAAATATTTGCAGCTTTATTTCTTTGTGTTTATCTCAAATTTTACGGCACAAGAAAAATTTTATTATAAATTCCAGGAATTTGTTGAGGGTTCAAGATTGATACATAAAAAACAATCGCTATGACCACAGAAAACTAAAAATAACCGCTTTATGAACATATTCACTTGTCTAGACTAAATGTTTGTGTGCAAATATCCAATATTTTAGCGCAATCGATTATTTTACCATAGTATGACAAAATTGAATAAATTCGATAAATTGAGTTTTTTATTAACATAACCGCAATTCACTACTGTCACAGCTATCTGCACATTTTAAAATATCCTTCATTCCATATTAAATAAAAAAAATGTATAAGTATTCTACACACACAATGTGTATAGATATTTTATACTACTATGTATATGTACTTTTAACTCTAGCTACATTTTAATGATATTTCCTGGTCTAATTAAAAATTTGTATCAAAAAAGCATAGTTCAAATTTATTTTAAAAAATACTTTAAAATACACGCTTTCATAGAATTTCAAATTGAAATGTATTTGGACGCAAATTTGTACATATATAGATAATAATAGAAAATGACGTTTAACTTTCATGGGTGATGGTGATGACCATACATACAGTGGTGTGCATGAAAATAGCAGTGCTGGAATAATATTTATAGATTTAAATACAATTCTTAAATAAACAAGTCACGGTTCATTAAAGTAGCAGTACTTATCAAAACTATTTTAAACGAAGTTAACATTTTGTTGCTTGACATTTTTATTTTGTAAAACTGTATTACACCGCTGAGGCATTGATTTCACTACTTGACAGTTGCTGACAGGATAGAACCGCCACGTTGTTTGGCACATGTTCCACAATTCAGGAATATTCCTTAGTTTCTTCTCAGCAATGGCGTTTTCTAAATCCACCCATAAGTTCTCTATGGGATTCTCTAT
>SMLS01049482.1:0-10478 GCA_004785975.1 Popillia japonica | reverse complement strand
TTTTTTGGACCCATTTCCTTTCGCACTTACACCAATAAGATCGTCGGGAAAGCAATCTCTTCATATTCCCGCAGGATCGGCGGCAGATATAATCGAACCTGAGCTATATACTCCCCTTCGATCGTCACCGAGATCCTCTTGACCTGAGGCGCCGCGTAACCTTGGATATCGTCCCGCAACGAGCTGCCCGTACTCAAGACGGCCACCCTGTAATTCGTGCCCGTCTCCACGAGGAATACGACGGGGACGTCGGGTCCCAGACACTCCTGCACGTAGTACTTGAACGACTGGCTGAAGATCACGTTGTTATACTCGCAACGGTAGTTCGATAAAGTCGATGGGTTGTTGAGGGTGTCGTTGGTTAGCGTCGAATCCGATGTGATCGCGTCGTACGTCCGATTGATGTTGTTGTTGCTGGTGTCGATGTGCGGTTTGCAGGTGAGACACGTCCACGGTTGCGTCGAATTGTAGTCGCCCACTTTGAATAGATGTCTGACGCCCGGTTCTTTTTCGTTTGTGGCTATCGCGTAGCTAAATTCGGAGAAAATTAGAAATGTACGTAACGTGTGATATGTACACTCACCTGAAAGAAGTTGTAGAACTATTTACATAGCAATTATATGTAAATCGTTCTAGAACTTCGTTCAGGTGAGTGTACATACGAGGTGAGAACATTAAATACGACACAAATTGCTGAGGGAAAACTAAAAACAGTTGTCTCCATATCTGTCAATAGATGTCAGCACAATCTAACTTTATAATACTCTGGACAAAATGATTTCCTGCAAATGATAACTATAAGGAAATATTTCCTGTGTACTGCATAAAATTATGTACAAATGGGTCGACAACTTTTGTCAAACACGCTTAAAGAATTGTTGACAACCAGCAAAATCGCAAGGAAGAAAAAGGCAACTGACCACAAAATTCAAAAGGATTCGCGTGGATTTATCGTGCCGTTTGCCTACACATGCAATGTTAAACGGAAATAATCCTGTGGAAGAGATTCTTGTAGGCCAAGACGATTTCTTGCACAAGACATTCGTAAGAAAATGTCTGGTAACATCGAAGAATTCGAATAGGCTTGTCCTTGCAGGACGTCTCTCAGAATTCAGAGAAACCATTGTTAGTGGTAGCATATCATAGGTGCATCATTACCATTACAAAGCTAAAAGCTTCAATGCAGTGGAAACATTCTTCTTCAGCATGAATAGAGAAATTCAGGATCGAAGAAGAAATTGGTCCTTCTTTGAAGAAAACGAAGAAAAAAGATTGTGCCCTCAGTTGGTTAGGTGACGCTTACCTTGTTCTGTGATTTTTAAGGAAAGCTTCCTAACCCATGTTCAGAATAGAAATGAGATCAAACTCTAACACTAACTTGAGAAGAATATTGCTGTATCATAATAATGCCAATTAACATTCAGACTATCTAGCCCAGCACAGAAGTAGAGTGGGAATTTTTTGACCATCCCTACCCTAGTCCTGACCTTCCCTTGTCTTGTACAGAGTAGACCGCCCAAAAAGTTACTAATCTACATTAATTTTACCATTTAGAAATGATTGAAATTCTCTCTAACCAACGAAAGAAATGATTTATCTTTTTTAGGCCTTTTTAGGCAGGGACTAGATTTTAGTAGTTTACACTTTCCTTTGAACAACTATTGTGCGTTTAATCAGTATGTCAGTTTAGTACTAACGAGGTGGCTCTTCCCTCTTCTTGTTGGAACGTCCTTTTTCTTCTCTCTTCTCTTTCTCTTTAAAATTTTTATCATAGTGTAGTCGAGTGTAATTAAAGTGCTATGGAGTTCTGTAGGCAAAGTCTTGAAAACTGGTTGAAAGAATAAAATATCACCAAGTCTACCAACTTTCTTTTTCCTACCAATGGGCGGGTGACCCCGAGCGGCCGCTCGGCCAAAAAGGCCTATTGTGCCCCCATATCGTTATTATCGTTAGCCCTCCAGCCCAGTTGCACCCGCCAGAGAAAGTGTGCAAACTGGTCTAGAGTTAATTTCTCTAGTTTGGGTTAGTCCAATTTGTCCTCCACCTTTCCAGTCGGAAAGGAGATGCGCGGGAGTTTCCTCCGCATTTCCGAAAAGATTTCTACCACTTCATTCCCGTGCGAGGAGGTTAAAATTCCTTCCGCGCACGTCTGAATGGCTATAATTTCGGCCTGGAAAACGCGGGGGGAGCACCCTAGGCTAATGGATTCACCATGTAGCGCCCCCTCCTTCCAGATTCCAATGCCCCTGCCATTTGGCATTTTGGAGGCATCTACAAACCAGCGTTGAAGCTTTTGCTAGCGTTTGCGGATGTCGTATACAGCAGTCTCCCTGGTGGGGATAACTACTTCGTAGTTTCTAGTTAAACTAAAGATGGGCGGGATCCTGTCCGGCCTAACGGACAGTGGTGCCGTATTTTCGATGTAGTTGGAGATGCTAGTATTGTCACCGGTTCTGCCAGTGAGGCCCTTGCATCCATTACATTTTAACCTGTAGACCTCCAGGGCGGCCTCTGACCACAACGCCACGTGTAGCGGAGGGAGGCCTAGTATGGCCTCCATAGTCGCCGTCGGCGTCGAGGAAGTCTACCAACACTATATATTCAATAGATTTCACAGCTTCTTGATTTTACCGAGACAATGTACATAGATTCTTAAGTCAATCTTCAGTATTTTGTACCTACAGAAATTTGACCTAATTTGGCCATTAATTTTAAACCAAATTGGAAAATTGCTTGAATTCATATAGAATTTTTGGCCTTTTAAATTTTTTCTATCTCATTCGAACCTTACGTCATCAAAACCTATCCATCTTTGGATTGGATGTTGTTGAGAAATTCAATAATTTTTTTAGATTTTGATTAGGAGGTTGGAGTTTAGCAGAGTTCAAAAGTAGTTTTTATTGGATATTTTTGTTTTACTTGTGGAATCTAGGCATTACAAATTCTATAGCTCGTTCCTTTAATATCTGATAACAACAACGATAAGGCTTTAAAAATAGTTCCAAAAAAGAAACATCAACGAATAAAGAATTTACAAATACCATTCACATTTCAACAGTGAGACAGACATTTTCGAAGAAAGCTCTTTTCAAACACATTTCTATGCAGTTAAAAGTTTACTTCGAAAAAATCTAAACGACTTGAATGAAACCTTTATAAACAAGCCAACGTTCCAATTAGAGTTGCGTAAGAACAACAGCCTAACCTGTTTCCCATTTATACTTTATTTATTTACTTGCCATAAGAATTTTCCATTGCCAACCATCAAAGAAACGGTTTCGAATGTTTGCACGATTCTGAGCCGAAAAAAAAATATGATTTGCGTACGCATACAAAATACTCATCGACATCACGATTTTACGATTAACGAACTAGCCATAAAATTTAGAGATTCTTATTCAGTTTTATATTTACGCTTTTGACGTAAAGCGCCGTTTACATACACAAAATTGATAGATATGTACGTACATAATGTGATTCTCCTCGTCCCACGCCAGGATCTTGGTCAGTTCGAACGCCCCATGCGTCAGCGGCAGCACATTATTATCGTAAATTTGACAGATGTGCATGTAGTGGCCGTTGTTACCATCTCTAACCGGCAATCGGGCTAAAGCTTGCGTCCCGTTCCCCGAGAAAACCGGATGGAAGATCGGCTCCGTCCAACCTGACGTTTCCTTTTCGACGTGGAACTGCAAAGATGTAATTAATCATTGTCAAGTAGATCGCGCTAACCTTGACATACATCTCAAAAGCTGATCAAAAAAAAAATTAAATCGAAACAAACAAAACACAAACGAGAAAAACAGACCGCCGCCGATGGGAATAGGAAGGATGGGGGCTGGAGGGACTTACGTCGGTGCAATTAAAGTTATTCCTCGATCGGCAGTTAAGTATGACGGAGACGTTCTGCTGTCTGTTCAGCCAAACTAGGGCGACGTCGTGATCGCCATAGAAACTGGCGCTCGTTAGATAGCTGCCGGGTTCGACGCTGTTCGTCGGACGCAGCTGGATCGGGAAGAGGTACTTGGGCGTGCTCAGGTTCACGATCCACACGCTCACTTCTGGATTCGACGTCTCCACCTGGAAAATAAAAAGACGGTCGGTACCTAATCGTTATTGACGTACGGTTGAGAGTTCACCGCCTTCTGACACATCGCGATGTAGTGGTACGTGCTCTGAATAAGATTTTTTTCTTCTAAACAAAAAATCCAAAGATGTACCTATGATGGAATATGTAGAAGTAATTAGGACATAAATCTGATACAAATTTTTAGAAAATCGAAAATATCTCGAAAATGTTGAAGAGACTTTGAAATTTCTGACAGGTGCTGAAACGTTGCCTGGCGCACTGTCCGAGTAGTTCTAGTAGAATATCTAGAATTCCTTTTCAGCAAATTTCAGATGCGTTTCAATCTTGAATATATGTGATTTAGGACAGCTGATGAGGACTTCCTTCCATAATTTAAACATTTTAATAAACGGGGTTGTACCAACTTGCTTGCTGATGAGCAAAAACGTTCACCAAATGGTACTGGATAATCATAAAACGTTAAAACTTAAAAAGTTATAGAGAGAAAAATAGAATGAAGTAGGATGAAAAAAGGTATGGGAGAGAACAAAGTGAGCTTGCTCCGAAAAAGGTGAAAACAGTTTCAATGGCCGAAAAAGTAATGGCAATTAATTCTGTTCCTAAAAACACAGGGTAGTGAAATATATCCCATAGATCTTTGAGCCTGAAAAAAATTAAACAAGAGCACCAGCAGGAGAAAAACTTTTGCAACGCAAAACCAGAAAATATTAGACATCCATTATGGTAATAACTAAACATGCTTCTAGATGTGGTAGCATGTCATCTTCCATATTTTCAAGGATTTAACTTGGAAAATATTGTAAAGCAGCATTTTTCAATGAGGTTATCACCAGATCTACTTTGAGTTAGGATAACTAAAACACTTTTATAGACTTAGACCTTTTTTTCCTGTGGTGGAATCAGTCTCAATGAGTTCTTAAGCTGGATGCCCGTCCTGATTACTATTGCAGCTATTGCTGGTTATAAAACTTATTCATGATACTTGTCCTAAGACAATTAGGTGTTATTTACAACTGCGATTGGAGAAGTTTTTCGGAAAACTTGTCCAAAGTCCAAACATCTGCTTGCTTTTGGGTTCTAAACAATGCTTGTTTTTATTGTTATATAAACAAATACTCTCAACTCATGAACTTAAGGAAACATCTCTTTTCCACCATCGCCTGGCTAGTTACATAATATAAATAGAGTCTGTTCTACAAGAAGAGAGGCCAAGTTTTTTCGAAAGTTATCAAATCACCGTTGAAACCTGCTTCAAATTGTGAACAGGATTGCCTGCAAGCTGACGCTTCATAATAACCCACACATTCTCAATGGGATTTGCGTCTGGAGACTGGGCGGGCCAATCAATGGTGACAATGCCATTTTACTCTTCCCAGGCGCGGCATAGGCGATGCTTCAGGTCGTTGTCCTCTTGCAAGACCCAATTTTCATTGTCGGGTCCGAACATATTCTTAGCCAACTTTAAAAGGCCACGTTTCTAAATATTGAGCATTTTGACAACCAACCAAACAACCAAAACTTCTTCTTCTTAACTAGGCACGCTTCACCTGAGTCCACGCCCTGAAAGTCGCTTCATACAAGAATGATGATCCCTGATCAACTGGATGTCGCACGTTCTAAACGTTGCTCTTGTTTACCCCGTTCAGGTAAATCATCAAAATTTTTAAATCTTTAAAGCGCTTCACCCATATCTCAACGAACTTCTTTGATTTTTTAATAACTTTGGCTACAGCAGCATACGACGATTTTGGTCCTTTTCTATACGTGCACAAGAAGACAGCCTCAAAGCGTTTTGCGTATGCGGAAATTATTTGGCCAATCGACCGCTCTCTTGAACGTCTCCTGCAACACTGATATGAATTTGTAATGGCGTCGTAGCGCATCGACGCTACCATCGCACCGAAAGAAAAAGATCGAAATATCGTTTCTTTTTTTAGCAAAAAAGTCGCCTCCTTTTTTGTGGAACAGATTGTAAATGAGGAATAGTGAAGGTGCAAAGACAGAACACTGGGGAATGCCGGATCAGAAGCCAAACAATGTCTTTCAGGTTCCTTTTCTTTTAGTTTTGAAACACGAAAGTGAAGTTTAAGCTTTAGAATTTAGACTAAACATCCCTGAAAATCTCAATATTTAATTCTACTTTGCAGCAGAATTTTGTTCTCGAATAGTCATTTTGAAGAAGTTAGACGGTTAAATAATGCCTTCCCACAAGCCACTTAAATATTCCTATAATGATTATAATTTAGGAACTCCCATCTAATGAAGACGATTTTAATATCGTACCGTACAAACTTTCTTCCTAAATTCCTTCTAACGTAACGGAGGAAGTGAATCGTGAGAGCTGGTAATCTAATAACTCACAACACCCTAGTTAACTAGAATCGTACATTATTACGGCAGAGGTAGCCATGTAACAGGCAAACCGCTACCTACCTAGAAATCACATCACTTAGAAAGCGGTTTCGCCGAGAGAATCATAATTAGCGCCATGGAAACAAGTTAGTAAAACGTGCCGACCGAAGTTTAGTTAGCTAACTTATAACAAAGTATATACTAAAGGAAACTTCTCGGTTTTACTGCGTAGGTTGCCGTTTTTTTGATAGAAAAAAAAATTATATTAGACATTTTCCACACTCACTCACCTTCGGATATTTGATCGATCTAATCTCCGGGTATTTGATCTTCGGATTCCTACTGTCGTACCAGGGATATCTGTACTCCCCGACTTTAGTGTCGTTAAACGTGACGTAGAGGAGGTATTGTCCGTCCGGCGAGAACCACAACGTATGATCCGTCTTGAGGATCTCCGTTTCGTACAACCAATCCGGTATACCGTTGAAGATGTCCGGTCTACCGCTGGCCGTTATCCTGCAGACTAGATCTTTATGTATTTTCGGCTTGTAATAGATATCGTTGTTGTGAACGAAGGCGATCGACGTGCCGTTCGTCGACCACGTCACGTACTGCAGACAGGGAGCGTTTTCGTCGCGCTCTATCGGTGACAGGGGTTTCGTATGCCTGCGGAATAATAATAGTAAAAAAAGGAGCGTTTATAGTGAGAAGTTTTGCGAGATGAACGAAGCTTCGTGCGTAATAGAAAAGTTCGAAGTTTCGAAGAAATCTGTACGCGTGTAATAGAAACGTCTGATATCGATACGTTCTTTTATGATGTTTTTGTGATACATATGTACATCTTCTAAGTTTGAGGTCGTATTTTGGTGGGGATATGTAATTAATGTAGCGGAAATTTTTGGGAAGGATGTGTTGTATTGATCCGCCTCAGGAAGAAAGTCCCAGGAGATATGGTACATAACTGTTTCTTGTTCCTCCTTTTTTTTGTAGCTTTAAATTATAGACAGACTGGATTGGAATTAAATTTGACACCTTATGAGAGCCGTGACGGCCGTGACAAGGGCTTGTCTGTCAAATGTCCTAACTCCCTATAAATATTTAGTAATTGTAATAGTGTAATAGTTTATCCGGTAGTAAACGTTTTAGATGGCAGAAAAAGGTCTCAAAACCAACCTTAAAGAAGACTCACAATCAAGCAAGGCTGACATTTTCATAAAATCATATGAGCTGGAATAATGAATGGAAGAACGTCATATTTTCCGACAAAAAGAAATTTAATTTGGACGGACCTGTTGGCTTTAAATAGTATTGGCACGATTTGCGTAAGAACACTGAAGTTGCCATGAGTAGAAATTATGGTGGCGGTAGTGTAATGGTTTGGGCGGCTATTACCCATAACAATAAAACTTCTATATGTTTTATTTCGACACGAATGAATTCTGAGTCTTATACAGAACTTCTACAACCGGTTCTAATAGATTTTGGTGAACAATTGCCGTAGCAAGACTGAATATTTCAGCAAAACATTCTTCCAGACGATCCAATGAGTGGTTTCAACAAAAAGAAATCAAATTAATGGAATGGCTTGCTCGCTCACCCGACTTGAACTCATTTGAAAATCTTTAGGGAATATTGGCTAGGGAGGTATATGCCAATAATCATCAATACGGAAACATTAAAGAACTGAAATCTGCTATAACAGATGTTGGAATGAGATTCCTGCTTCAACATTGACGAAGCGAATAGACAGTATGAAGAACCGGATTTTTCCCCTCCTCCCTGCATTTCTCTGTCAGAAAGTTTTTGGCATCTGGCGTCGTTTACACATCCAATTTCCGTGACATTTTGGTACCCGTCTAGCCACTCTTTGCTTCTGAGGAAACCACTTATATTAATGGCCAAACTACTATAGTGTTCTGAAAAATTTAGCGAAAAAGCTGAGCCGAAGCTTAGCTGTCAGGAAGCACAAAGTTAGAAAGATCGTTATTTGGATTTTTTGGTTTAACATCTGAGAAAATGAAATTCATGTCTGAAATTATGCAAAAAAAGGTTTTTGATCCTGAACCTGTTCTGCAAAATGCTTCACCAGAGAGCAAAAATGATTCAAAACTTCTTCTGTATTGCAATGTATGTATGTACATACAAGGGGTTATAATATAAATAGGATTCAACCATTAACCCAAATGGGAAATACTAAAATATATTCCAAGCGTGGAATACATTTAGACACACTGACCTGCACAGAAATAGTTGCAGTGGTAGTCATGGGAGGAATACAACTATCACTAAGATATTTGTGAGATACATCTATTGGTGTATGCAGGTACATAGCTTATTATCGGCGGTAGCATCTCTACTTCTTGTTGCAACAGAATGGGAGGAAGTCAATTTTCTTCTAGAAGTTTTTTTGACAATTGCCTGCCTTCATTAACACAATGATTAAATGATTATACTGAATACAAATACTAAATTTTTTCGACGTTTTACTCCTCGAATAATAAAAGAAAGTATCGATATCGGTATCGAATTTCCGTTTATTTTAGGAGCACTATTTACGCATTCTCATCCTTACATATACACATACATACACTTAATTTTTTTGGTTTGCGAAAATCTACCGCTTTCATATTATATCGCTAGCAGAAACATCGATCAATACAGCCATTAAAAAAAATCTTTAACGATCTTATTTATTAGGCTCGTAAATCTGTTCGGCGCTCAACTTTCGCCCTCCTCGTGCAATAATACGTACAGCCCATCCATTACTGATATTTTAATACTTCCGATTTACAGCTATAACAGACTAAACATGTGATATCGACTGGCGGCGCGCTACCATCTATAAATGTTCGGGAATTCAGAAATTGATTTTTCCAAAACTTTTCCCAGATTCCTGTAAAACGTAAAACACGGTCACAGCGCAGTTTAGGGCTATTGCGGTTGTTGAAGTTGGAAACATTCTTTCTAGGATGGAATTTAACGTAAACTATTTATATAAATATTTTTAGGTAACACAAAAATGTAAGAAAATGGAATTCGGGAAAATACGGTGGTTGAAAGCCTGTTATCCCTTCTATTATTCCAATTTCCTTTTTTCGGCTTACATATATGAGGGTGTTACCTCGTAGAGACATCGACGAAAGCAAACGCAAGAAATTGCGGTAGTCGAAGAGGCCGGGGGAATATTTTCACCCGTGCTTCGGCTGGGATATATGAGGTTCTAAAATCGTGAGGAAGTGTAACCGCAGATTTCAGATTATATTAGGAGCTGCGTCAGATGGAACCATCGAATTCAATATAACGTGTGGAACGTAAATTGAGAAAGAAATTAAAGTTAAAAATCGATTAGTAGTGAAAATTTTAATAAAACGAATATTCCTAAACACTAGTGTCGAAAACTCTTTAATTGGGGCGGGCCTGGGGTACATTGGGGGATTGTCTTCCTTACATACATAATTAAATGTAAGGCCAAACTTCAAACCACAAAGAAAGAATATCACGAAGGCTGAATAGAAAGCTTTGCAGAATATTGGGAAGAATGAAAACTTGTACAGATCTTTCTAGCAAGAATAAACGACAAATTAGAGAGGCCATCAAGGATTCAGTTACACCAAACGAAGACCACTGACGTTTACTTCCTTCGGGGAGTGCACCAACACGATTATATGGATTGCCCAAAAGATCTACAAAGCAGGAAACCCTCTAAGACAAGTTTTCAGTGCGTAGAATCTGCTATGTTGATATGTTGCCAGACAACTGCAGCAATACACAAATGTGGACAATGAGCAGCTAGCTGAAGAATTTTGAGCATTTTGTGGAGCAATAGTTTGTTTGACGTCAATGAATTTCAACCGAGAAGATCAGTCTATAGAAATGTTCTGAAGAAGCTGACAAATACAATTTTTTATATGCATTGACATCTCGAAGACTTCAACGCATTAAAGGGAGTTGTCAATTTCGGTATTGTATTAATTTTGTAATAATCTATGTTTAATATAAGTTGGGAATCAATACAAGATCATTTATCAAGTTTGTA
>SMLS01049480.1:0-14130 GCA_004785975.1 Popillia japonica | reverse complement strand
TTAATCTAAAATAGAAAGGGTTGGTAGTTCTTTGAAGCTGATCTAGTAGGAGTTTGTAGCTTTTTGAATCTAATTAAGGAGAGGTTGATAGCTTTTTGATGCTAATTTAGGAGGGGTTGATAGCTTTGTTAACCTAAAATAAAAGGGTTTGGTGGCCTTTTGAAGCTAATTTAGGAGGGGTTGGTAGCGGTTTGAAGTTAAGCTAGTAGGAGTTGGTAATTTTTTGGAGCTAACTTAGGAAGGGCTGACAGCTTTTTTAATCTAAAATAGAAAGGGTTGGTAGCTCTTTGAAGCTAATCTAGTAGAAGTTTGTAGCTTTTTGAGCCTAATTTAGAAGGGGTTGGTAGTTTTTTTAACCTAAAATAGAAGAGGTTGGTGGCCTTTTGGAGCTAATATAGAAGGGGTTGGTAGCTTTTTCAGCCTAAAATAGAAGGGGTTGGTAGCATTTTGAAGCTAATATGGGAGGGATTGGTAGCGTTTTGAAGCTAAACTTGTAGGAATTTGTAGTTTTTTTGAGCTAATTTAGGAGGGGTTAATATATTTTTGAAGCTAATCTAGTAAGAGTTGGTAGCATTTTGAAGCTAATTCAGGAGGGGTTGGTAGCTTGTTGAGGCTAATCTAGTAGGAGCTGGTGCAAACTTTGAGGCCAAATCAGGATAGGTTGCCCCCATTTTTCATGTCAATATATAAATATACATAAATATCTAGCCACGTATTTATTTCCTAGCTCTTAGCCAGGCGTTGCTTTAGAGTTTTTTTTCACCAAAATCATTTTTATCCCGTAACTACAAAAAACTAATCCGAAAACTAAAATGGGTTGTGAAAAAGTGATAGCTAGTAATACTCCTGAGAAGGAAGGAATAACTCAAGAGAAATTAAAGCCCGAAGATAGAAAATCTAAGTGAAGCAGCTTAGTTTTCAGTTCAGGTTCTTCTGATTTAGCTCGATTTGAAACAAATTTCGAAGAAGAAACTACCAGCAACACTCCAGTTTGCATTTAATTTGCAACCGACTGCACAGCTTCCATAAAATATGTTAACAACGCGTACGATGTAAAAGCATTTTTTCCCTAACAACGATTAGGACGACAAGAGCAATATTTCTTTACAAAAATACGCGGACGTTCGAAATATCACCGGATATGTCCAACTAGGTGTCACACATTCGTCGCCGGGACAATGAGGGAAACACGTACTTTTTTTTTGTAGTAGTGTCGCATGCATTGTTAATGACATCCACATGACACTCTTTATTCGCACTTTTCATTACACGATTTTTTTTCGGCGCCATCGCGTTCCCCTCCCGCAGCGGCCGTCCTTCAATCCCCGTCTCATCTCTCGCTAGTATTATATTTGCATTGTTGGACGTGCTGTTCAGTTGGGCGTCGGTAATATCGCCGGCTGGATTCCTAGCCCTATGACGCAATTACTACTCAAATTCAGGCTCCAACGCATACGCGGATCGGACATGGAACAGTAATTGTACTCGTATATTAGAAATTGTATCTAACATTCTGGGGAATAGTGAATGGCATTGTGGCGGATGTGCTATTGTTTCTGTCATATATGTGCCAGCATTTAGGGTATTATAGGGTGGCGCCCTATTTTTCGCAGACTCAATGGTGAGGTAAAAGGGGGACGGTGTAGTAAATCATATTCATTTTGCAGAAACACTACCATTTCAAGTGGAAGCCAAGAACAACTTGAGCAGGCTCTATCTTGTTAGAAATGGAGAAGTATGGCTTTGGTTTGTCTAGAAAGGAGGTACTAGTGCTGGTTGGTCGGTTTGTGAGAGATAACAACAGCGAAAAACATTTTAGAAACGACAATTTAGGCGAAGATTGGTTTCTGAATTTTGGAAAGAGGAGTTTGTGTAGTTGATTTAAGTTTTTAGCCTAAAATAGAAGGGGTTGGTAGCTTCTTACAGTGAATTTAGCAGTAAACTTTTTGAAGCTTAACTAGTAGGAGCTGGCAACTCTTTGAAGCTAGTTTAGGAGGAGTTGGTAATTTTTTGAAGCTAATGGAGGAGGGGTTGGTAACTTTTTTGAGCTGATCTAGTAGGGGTTGGTAGCTTTTTGAAACTAATTTAGGAAGGGTTGGTAGTTTTCTTAAACTAATTTTGGATGGGTTGGTAGCTTTTTGAAGCTACTTTAGGAGGGGTTGGTGGCTTTTTGAAGCTAATTTAGGAGGGGTTGGTAGCTGTTTGATGCTAATTTAGGAGAGGTTGATAGCTTTTTCAAACTAATTTAGGGGGGGTTGGTAGTTTTTTAAGTTAATTTGGGGGAGGAGGGTTTGGTAACTCTTTTAAGATAATTTAGGAGGGGTTGGTAGCCTGTTGAAGCTAATCTAGTAAGTGCTGGCACAAGCTTTGAAGCCAAATCAGAATAGGGATTTCCAAACTTTGACAGTTGGTAGCGGCTATATTGTTGAAGCTCCATCAATCAAATTGGTTGCGATTTATTCAATTTATTTTGCCAAATTACTATGGACCTATCAAAATCGGTCTTCTATCCGGGCAACGTTCTGCATGCTTCGACCATTTTATGGTCGTCGTAATCGTCCTACCGAGAGGACTATTCGAAGTATGGTGGATAAATTTGGAGCTACTGGTGCAGCAAACAAAGAAGCAACACCCATACGACGAAGAAACGCAAGATCTGCCGAAAACATTGCCGCTTTCAAGCAGTAGAATCCGAGGCTGTCAATTTCGTGTCGCTCACAGGAACTTGGCCTTTCGCAGACCACGACTTCGCACAAAATTGAACTGACACAGGAGCTGAAGGTAAATGATCATAGACAACGACTTCAGTTCATTGATTGGGCTCTGGACCAGTTGGAAATTGATCCTAATTTTCAGCAAAAAATCATCTTCAACGATGAGGCCCATTTCTGGATAAATGCATACGTCAACAACCAAAATTGTCGAATTTGAGACGATACCAATTCACATGAGATCCAAGAGCGTCCAATTCATCCCGAAAAAGTCACTGTTTGGTGTGGATTCTGGACTGGCGGCGTCATCGGTCCATATTTCTTTCAGAACAACGTTGGTGAGAGCATCACCATCAACGGCAACAGGTAATAGGCAATAGGACGATGATTACCAACTTCTTCTAGCTTGAGTTGGATGATATGGATATTAGTGGCATGGTGTTGCTTTGAAATTGCTTTGGGCAATCTAGCGGAATATTGGTTTCTTAATTTTGCAAAGGGATACAATTTATCATTAAAGAAACCACAAAGCGTAGAGTATGCAGCACAAGGAGTTGCAATCCATGAATATTTTACGTTATTAGATAATACTCCACAGTGCAGTCTGTACAGATCCCACAAAAGCAAAAGTTGTTGGCGGTAATGCAAACATATGTGCTCCTGGACAGGAAAGTATTACAGCTTTAATGGCAGCTTCTGCTTCTAGAGATAAAGTTCCCCCATTGATGATATTTAAAAGGAAAAAACATCTGAGATCAATGGTATGCTCCTGAGGGCACTGATTGTCATGGCACCACATATGCAGCCACTGAGCAGTATTTAGGAATTATTTTCAACTGAGTTTTTTAAAGGCAATTGGGTCTGTGCGTCTCAATGTGTGTCACAATTCGAGTCAGATGCTGTAGCCAGTGGGCATCAGGGTCTTCAAGCCGTCAAAGACTACATGGGATCAAGGCCTCATCACATGGTGAAGGAAGCATGTTGGTTGGAGGATCTGGCAGAATTTAAATCCAAACATAGTTATGCTGGGATTTACTCGTCTTCAGGAAATGTTCTGCTAGACCCAATGAAGGGTACAGCAAAACATCATAATGAAGCAGATCAGGACCAGGATCCTAGACTTCCTACTATTAGCAGCAGCGTTGTATCCTCCAATACCGTTAGATCTTTGAAACATTCCTCCCAACGAAATGTTTGAAGTGATGGGCAATCCTATTGATACAAATTCACTCATGATGGTACCACACATCTCAGGTTGCCAAACCTAGTATTACTTCAAATACTGCCATGATCGAACGAAGAACGCCTTGCTCCCGAACACAATATATACCTGAAGCAACACCCAAAAGATCTCCTTCCAAAAACAAGATTGATACCGTATAACAATTGCATCGCGTCTTCTATCGTATGACTCACTCTATTCCCAAGATTACACCCTAAAATCGACGTTATTCGAATAATCTCCCCCCGAAATTCTTCCTCGTTTCTAATTTTTTTTTTTTTCATCTCTAAATAATTCTTACACGTTAGTTCTCGTTTTTTGCAATTACCACGCTCGGCTGCCCTCTTTGTCAGAAGCAGTAGGGTTTTCGCGCACACAGTGCCAAATATTCTCATCTGATAAAACTTAAAACACGGTCCGGCTAGGACGTATGTCGCTACACACCATCACACCACTACGCCGCCAGTTTAAACTGACAAGCCAACAATGGCTCACTTCAGCCGTTATGCGCCATTGCACGGCAGCACAGCGAGAATACGATGTGCGCCGAGCGATGATGATATTGGAAATAGAATATCTCGCTTCAGTTCACACTTTCATGCGGACCAGAATGTAAATAAGGGATGACACTCTCCCGTTATAACTATAGTTACCAACCGTATATACACGTTGCGCGATTACGAAAAACAGAGACGCCAATGTTACGAAGAATCTAACCTCAAAATTGCTTCCGACTTGACAGTCCCCTAGCTTTATTTAAGAGACTAATCTCAGCCTGCCGCATCCATACATATATGGACTCGTATCGCAGAGTTTTTAAATCCTCGTTTCCACGTACATATATAGGAGCTGGTAGAAAGGAAATTGCCTGGAGTTGAATAGGACGAGGTAATTGAAAAAGAATATTAAAGGATTGCGGATGTCGTGAATGTGTGTAGTTCGTGGAATATCTGGGCTGAATTAAAACTGTAAAATCTTTGTTCTGCGAACACAAAAGTCAGTCATACACGCCAGTTTATTAGTCCATCAAAACAGATTCGGAAAGAATGGCATACAGGCATTGAGCTTCTCTCACAGATGATGCTAGAAAAAGAATTGAAGGTAGTAGGTATAAATGGATCTAAAATATTGATTTCAAGCAATGTCACACACAGTTTTCAATAAATGACACTTTCTATTGAATTATTCAGTTACTAGATTCGTAATAAATGATAAAAATCTCGTTTAAGTTGGTCACATTGATATTTGACAGATCCAACGTCAATGGCTGTCAACCATTTTCATTCATAATAAGTTTGAATATTGTATGCATAGAGATGTACATATGTACATACTGAAAAAATCGATTTGGAATTTGGAGTATGTATTGACTGGTGCAAAATTGAAGGTATAGAATGTCCTAAGGATTTCAAGGTTACTGGTTTTTCACAGTTGTGCATACATACTTGTAAAATGGTAAAAAGTGGGAGTGGCCTCGTTAGCCAGAGTCGGTAGAGTCAAGGATTTCACTCCTAAGTCATACAGGTCCATAAATTTGACTTTCTTTCTACTGATAACATCACAAAGATTGATTAACAAGACTGATTAGACCCATTATATTCTATTAGTTGGTGATGTGTGACCAAGGACCTAAACTAATAAGTAATAAGGCTCTTGAAAGGTGTTCATAGACTGGTATGCTTATGCGTCATAGGAGCCATGACAACCACTACAACATCGGCTATGAAAGTCTTACCGAACCAGTTGACTGTAATTGGTGGAAATTTAAATTAATTAGTGGTTAACAATTCAGCTTAAAACCACCATCTGGTTCCTAAACTGCCTAAACTGTTTTCTAAACTAAATAAATTGGTTTGGATTTGGAAACAAATGAGTTGGTTGAGAGCTGATTTAGAAAGCAAGCCTCAATCAGCTGCTTGCTAATCCAGGTAATCTGTTTTTGTCTAAACTGACTAACAAAACTACTTTCAAGACCACTCTTGTATGAGTTGCTTTCTAAATCAATAAAGTTGCTTCCAAACCTTGATCAAGAACAGACCTAAATCTAAACAAACTAAGCTGATTTTGTACTGAAAGCTGCTTATTTGATTCAGGAATGGCTTAAACACCAGTTTAAAGCTAATCTTCAAGCAACTACTACTAAATCATTTGAATTTCCTTCTATACTAGCTGAGATGCTTTGGTTTTGAAAGTATGTACACTAGTTGGTGGATGGGGAAATTAGGAAATAGCATAAAACCTATCTTGAACCAACCTTTAAGTAACCAACTAAGTTAACTTTTACAACCAGCCACACCTCTCTTACAGCAGACATAACTGCAATAATGTGTGTAAAAACTAGCTCCTTTTTAAATAAAGCTTCTTCCTAAATCAGCTAATTCGATACCAGTCTGAAAAAAAGACTACAACCAATTGCTTCCTAAATCAGCTCAGCGGCTTTAGTCTTGAATACAGCTTAACTGGTTGCGGGTTGATTTAGAAACTAGCATAAAATCAATCCCCAACAAGATAGTTTCTAAATTCCTTCAAGCTGCTTATTTCTAAAACAGTCTCAAAAAAGGCCTCAAAAAATTGCTTCCTGAATCGACTCATCTGTTTTGTTCTTGAGTTTAGTTCACTTTAATTAGTATATGTATTTTTACCACCTTTTTAACTCATCTTATTATCCAGATAGTTTTTCCACTTTTTTAGGTCAATTATAACACTGCAATTCCAGCAAAGATCAAATTTATTCCAAATTTATTCCATTTCTTTCAAAATCTAAATCTACGCGTTTAAAAACTTTATTAGAATCACCAAATGACAATTGACTTCTTAGATCACCCCAGCTGCTCTTTAAGATAACTGAATTAGTTGCAAAATCAGCTACAGAGAAGCTTGAAGAAAATTGGAATAATCACTCAAACACATATTGGCTATTTAATTGCCTCAATAAATATTATTTCTTTGGAGCACAAAAATAATGAATTTCATGCGTTAATGATAGCATTTAAGTTGATCACATTTATATTTGACAGACCAAACGTCAATGGTGCGTCAATGGCTGGGGGTTGCTAGGTGGAGCTCTGTTGTAATTGGTGGAAAGTTGAATTGAGCAGCCTTCGCTTATTGGCTCCTGTTGACTGATCATTTTGACAGGATGCTAGCGCCAAATTTAAATGTAGCATAACTTTAACCCTACAATGTACGGTTTTTTTAATTATAATTGAAAAATATTATTGGAGTAGCTTTTTGGGTAATAATTCAGGAAAAATATTTTAAAAAATATTCTGGAAATTTTTGAATTCTTTTAAAATTTTTATAAGTTTTAATGGTTGTAGTAGAGATGCTGCAAGCTACAAGTTGCAAGTTTTTTAATTCATTTCATAGAAATTTTATTTATAAAATGTTACAAAACAATTTTTGTTTTTATTCATACATAAACATACTTGACATTTTTCACACATCACGTGAGAAAAACTGGAACAATTTGGCAATTTACACCGCTGTGTTACATCATTATATACAGGCCAGTGAGAGGTTTTGTCAGTTTGTATGCCTTGGGGCAGGATAGTGGCAGCATTTGCCTTTCTTTTCTTTGCCTCCAATTCATGATCCAAAGACGACGACGGTCTTCCTCGTATATTTTGGACACGGCGGTATAACAACCAATAAGTTATTATAGTGACGTCCAGAAGGTGATAAAAAATGCGCACGTACCATTTACGTGTGCGCATAACTACATATCGCCCAACAATACTGCCAACCAAATCCACTCCTCCCGTATACTTATTATACATAATCCAATATTAGATTTGGACAAGTGATATTTACATGTTTCCTTGCTTTTTATCGCATATGCGTATACTTCAGAAAGTGGAAATGTAGAGGAAAAAGTAGACACTAGAGTGACTACTTTATTGTCCAGACACGTGAGAGCTAAAATATCAGTGTCTCTATTTGTAGCTGCACATATTCTTCAGAATAACCTCTTGCTTTTTTTGGAAACTTCTTTCGTTTGCTAATTTACAATTGGTTAACCTATTCAGTCGTACTGTGCCTAAACAAAGTATTCCCAACGTATGAAGATGCACCATAAGGCTCATAGTTGAGTAGTAGTTATCACAATATATTTTGTAGTTACAATGGTTAGGTACTGGACGACATATTAGTCCAACTACTATATTGGCCGACGCGCCTAAATCAGGCTCATTAGCAAAGCGATTTATGGCTAAGTTTTCTTGACCACTATATATTTCAAAACGCCACTGAGAACAAATAGTTTGAAACCCCATTTATGGGGCTTCATTGGCATATATTGTTTTAGAAAATGACGTGTTTTAGTTGCACAGATTTGTTCGTCTACTGATAAGCCTTCTTCTATAGGAATTGAAGAGTTTTTTTCTGCAAATAATCTATTACAGGGCGTAATTTAGGTAGCCGATCGTTATTTGTGTCAGTGACTGGTAATGCTTTTGAATTATCGTTCAAACGTCTCAATTGACGAATTTTTTCAAATCTATTGACACTTATAACATTTCTTATTCTATCGACATCATATTCTTGTGGCCAATAATCTCTCACATTTGACAGACGAATAAGAGACATATGAATGCATACACCCAGATATTTTTTCAAACAATATTTCGTAATATTGGCCGGTTTATTTAGATTTGTTTGAATGCTATATAAATTACTTTGTTCTACAATTTCATTCAATAAATTTCAAAAAAGTACCTAGAAAGGGAACGGTGAGTTATTATAAAATTATATAGTATACACGTACTAAAAAAATACTTGAAGAAACTATAAGGTGATGATAAATTCAAAATATTTTCTGGCAAAGTGGTGTTGCCCTTGAATTTACTTTTATCCATATCAAAAATGTCACAAATTATCATTTTCAGTTTGTCCCCCATTTTCAATAATGTTACTTTCTATGCTGCTTGTTGCATTATCGAACTCCACATTATCAGATTCGAATATAACTGAAGATTCTTTTATATTATATGTAGAAACTGGTTACACCACTGATTCTGTAAAGTAATGCGTCCGCAGAAATATGTATCTATATTCATGTCATCTTCATCCGATAATAATTCAAAAACATCGTGTTCTATTTGATACCACAACTCTTATTATATTTATAATTATAATAATTAAATCTTCTTATTGACTTATGTCACCTTATTATCTTCAAACCTTCCATTGTTGACATCTATTTTATCTCTAGATACTATTAACAAGCTCCTTAACATCAACTACTAACTCATATATATGACATCTCCCCTTTTAAACTTTTTTTTTTATCTATTAAACATACTTAAATAAAGAAATCTACCCTCCTTAAAATCTAATACAATTTATAATCTTTAAACCTACTTGGCAATTTTCTTTCTCTTTTCTCTCTTTCACCCCGGTTTTCTACTTCTATCTCTTGTCTCTGATTTGCTATTTCCTTGTTTACTTCTTCCTGATCTCTATCATCGACTTGCTCTTCACCTTTCTTTCCTGCTTCATCCAATTCCTTATCAATACCTCTAAAGTTTGGCCGATTAACAGATTTCCTTAAAAATACACTATTTCGTCTATAAACTTTACCATCTTCATCCTTAACTAAATATGATCTTGGATAGTCTAATTTTTCCTCTATTTTCGCAGGAACCCATTCTTTTTCTTTTCTTAACACAACATCTTCTCCTCTTTTAAATTCTGCCCTGCTTTTCGCGTTTCTATCATAATAGTCCTTTTCTCGTTTTCTTTTTTCTTGTATTTTCTGTCTGATTTGGTTGTTGTTATTCTTTTTAGGTTTTAGTTTTCTATCACAAACTGGTATTTTCGTAGGCAAACTGCGTGACATCAAAACTTGCGCTGGTGATAGACCTAATTCTGTAATTGGTGCATTCCTGTATTCAAGTAGAGTTAATTGTAGATCATTTGATTTCCTTAGAAAATTCTTTGCTATCCCTACAGCTTTTTCTGCCAATCCGTTGGACTTGGGATAATGTGGACTACTTGTTGTTATCTTAACATCCCACTTTACAGCGAATGTTCTACATTTTAACTGAATTAAAAGGCATGTTGTCAGATACTATCTCTTTTGGTATTCCGTGTGTAGCAAAAATTCTTTTAAATTCATCTATTACATCATCAGATGTTTTCCGTTTTAACATTAGTATATCTAACCATTTTGAGAAATAGTCAATGCCTCCAAATTCTAGGATATCAGTTGCAATCTTCTCAAATGGCAGCCCTGGTATTTTATGTGGTTTCATTGGTTCTTTTATATTTCTTCGTTGGAATTTTTCACAAATTTTACATTTTCTAATTTCATTTTCAATGTCTTGTGCCATGTTGGGCCAATATAAATTACACTTAGCACGTTTTATGGTTTTTGTGATTCCCATGTGGGATTCACGCACTAACTTCAGCATGTCCTTGACCAATGACTTTGGGACAATCAATCGATCATTTAAAAACAGTAAGTTATTTTCGAAAGAGATCTAATTTTTATACTGTGAGTAAACTTTCAATGCATTTGGAATTTTATTATAATTTGGCCAAGATGTCTTTACATATGTGGTAAGTAAATTTAAAGCTTTGTCCTTTATAGTAGCTTCCTGGAATTGTTGTTTTTTATTTGATGTTATATTCAAATGCTTTTCTACTATATGCACAACTTCGTTATATTCCAAGTTATATGATCTCGATAAAGCGTCTGCAATATGTAAATTTTTTCCTGGAGTGTATTCAAATGTAAATTTGTATTTTAAGAGTTTCAGCCTCATTCTCTGAAGTCTTGGTGATACTATTTTTCCTACTTCCTTTTTAAAAATCCCCATTAATGGTTTATGGTCATTTACTATTTTAATTTCTTTGTGATATATAAAATAATGAAATTTCTTTACTGCAAAACAAATTGTCAACATCTCCTTTTCTATTTGACTATATGCTTGCTCACTGTTTGTTAAACTACGGAATGCATAATACAATGGTCTGTCATTCCTGTAACAATGTACAACCTAGACCTTTACTCGACGCGTTTGTTTGAATAACTAAATTTTTCTTAGGGTTGTAATTGGCTAAAACAGGTTTCGTACATAATATATTTTTTATTTTATCTAATGCCTTTTCATGCACGGGCAACCATTGAAGCTCTACATCTCTCCTTAGTAATTCACGTAAAGAACTTGTGATTTCTGCAATTTTTTTTATAAATCTCCTCATATAATTTAATACTCCTAAAATTCTCTGCAGTTCTTTAACATTCTTTGGTGACTCTAAATTTTTTACTGCTTTTACTCTGTCTTGATCTGGCTGTATTCCTTCCTTACTAAATATGTGGCCTAAATACTTTACACTGTCCTTTTTATAATGTATTTTATTTGGATTGAATTTGATGTTAAGCCATTTCGCCCTATCCATTACTAACTTTAAAATCTCATTGTGTGATTTTTCAGTTTCTATCGCAATTAATATATCATCAAAATATACTACTAGACCTGGTATGTCGCCAAAATTTTTTTCTATAATCATTTGAAATCACAACTCTTATTATATTTATAATTATAATAATTAAATCTTCTTGACTTATGTCACTTTATTATCTTCAAACCTTCCATTGTTTACATCTATCTTATCTCTAGATACTATTAACAAACTCCTTAACATCAACTACTAACTCATATATATGACACATCGTAACTAATATTGCCAAAATTTTCTGCGAATTGTAGTAATTCTTCATCCGATAACGGTCGTTTTTTGTCCATGTTTGTCTCTTACTACATAATGTAGGCAAATAGGCTACAATTATAATTATTTGAATAGGTAGCTATTTTAGAAACATAAATAGAGGAATAGAACCAAATGTTATTGGGTTTTAGTGTTTATATAAAAAAGTAAATACATGTTTACATAATTATTCAAACGAAGTTGGTACACATTGCACATATTTAGCCAATAACAACATTCGAATAGTATTATTATTATTATTATTGTTCATGTATGAAATAATATACCTTAAATTTTAAAAATTACAAGAGTTTGAATTAGTTATAACAAATATGCTACACCATGCATTGTAGGGTTGTTTAACAAATTTTTGTTTGCTGCAATTTTCACTCCCAATCAATTTAAGTATCGTATGCATAGCGATGTTCGAAGAAAAACTATTTATACATAAAACACGTTTATCGATCTACCTTCAATTTTCTTATCGCCTATTCTTGAACGTTACCAATATTTATATATATATTGGCCCACTTTGATTTATTCTCGTCGTATTTATTAAATATTCCCGGCGTTTCCTTATCGCCGAACGTGTACAACGTACATAATAAAATAAACCATACGTTTGTTGTTTTCCGAACGGGCAAACCGAAGATTCCGTACGTAACACATAAATTAGAATTCGGTAAAATCGACCTCGATTTTTCCAAGGAAAAGGAAAATATATTTATATATACACGTAAATATACATACATACATGCCATGCATATTTATGCAGTAGAAGGTAAACAACATTTCGCTAAACTATTAGAAACGAAAAAGCTCTTCGCCATCGGTTCGGGGGAAAATATTTATTTTATGTTCTTCGGTTCTCCGTTATTTTTGCATAAGTTGTCACGGCACGTATACGCTTTACAGAGCGGACGGGGCACGACGGTTGTTCTTTCGATTTTCGTTTTGCCTCCTTTCTCAATAAGATAATAAAATTGTGTTTCCTGAATAAACAATACCCGGTTTCTACTATTTTTAACGTTCGCGTGTAAGATTGGCGTGTGTATATGTATTAGTTCACCTTATAGAATGTGTACGGAAACAATGAGTTGAGTAGCGCACACATTTTTCTGTATTATATTCACTTTAATCGTATTCCTATAAATAACGGAATATTCGTGTTTAGACGTCTATATTTTATTTGACGTTTTATGGAGAACTAAATGGGGTACATTCCGGGAAATAACGTCGAGAACGAAATTATTTTAGATAACTAATATGAAACTCAATTTCTAGTTCACCATTAATAATCTCAAAAAAAAATAGTAAAATTAAAACTCAGTATCTACTTTCTTTTTTTGTGTAGTTTTTTGAGTCAGCTAAGCTGCTTTAAGTTTGGAAACTGGGAACCTAACCGCCAATAAACTGCTTCGTAAGTCAGCTCAGTTTTTTCCTAAAGTAGCTAAGGAACTTTTTAAAACTTCAAACCCAAATATTTTTCAAATAATATAAAGTGCTTTGCAAATTGTTTCAAAAGAGCCCTAAACGCCCTTTTGATCTTGAAATCTTGGAAGCAGTTTAGCTAGTTTGGAGCTTGCTTGGAAACTAACAATGAATCACCCCTCAACAAGCTGCTTTCTAAATCATATCAACTTTATTCATAACTACTTCTCAATGAGTTATTTCTTAAATCAGTTGAATTCTTTTCTATGCCAACACCAGATAAGAAAGATGTTTTAAGCAGATGCTTCTTAAATTAGCTGCTTTGATCTTAAAATCTGTTTAGAAAAATAGTACAAAACGATTTCCTCCTAAAGCACCTAAAGCTCTCCCAAATCGAGCCCTTGATGAATTGGTCTTTTGGTTTTCCTCTTTTATCAAATGTATTTCACTATGTCTCACGACTATTTCACATCTTAATTAAAGAAAGTGCTGTGTATGTCAAATTATTTCCCTTTCTGCCAAAACTATTTCCCTATTTGCCAAAACTATATCAGTATTCCAAGTATTGGATGAATGTTTAAAGAAGACCAAGACAACAAAATCTCCAAAGAGATACAACACATGTAGGTGCTTTGTAATAATCAAAGGAATGAACGCTAGTAGTTCGCCCGTCCATATAAAACGACAATTTAATATACTCCCGAAAACTCTAAGAAGAATTTACAAGACTTACAAAATAACGAACGAGCTGAAAAAAAGAACAGTTAACCATTGCCCCAGTAAATTTACTCAAGATGAGACCGAAAATATCTGCAATTCAATTGATGAGGATTCCACTGTAACACTAAAATAAATAGCAACCTAATTGTCAGAGCAAAATTCGCAACTAGAAGCAAGCTTATCAACCATTGATAGAGCAACAAAGGCATTTCATTGTTCTGTAAATCGCGGTTCTCTTGTGCCAGAAAGGCGTAACACGCAAAATATTATCCAAAGTAATTTTGATTAATAATAATAATAATAATAATAATAATAATAATAATAATAATAATA
>SMLS01049475.1:0-17845 GCA_004785975.1 Popillia japonica | reverse complement strand
AAATTATACAATAATTGATATCTTCATATGACAATAATCGTATTTAATTGAAATCTGGGATTCTATGCAAATAATTCAATTCACACTGAAATGTTTATCGCAATACGATCTACTTACAATTTTAAGTAGATAAAGAAAATTTCATGACTAATGAAAAATTTATGAAGGACGAATTAATGGTAGGGAAGAGCTTGGTTTTTAAGAATCGCATTTATGCTTTTAATCCTTCGCATCTAACATTGTGTTAATGACGTACTGACTATGTTCATTAATTATCGCGACTGCTTATATTTGCTTAAATTCAAACTATTTGTATCCTGTATTGTCCAAGTCCTAATACCTAACACACTGCGAATAACTAATCGAATACATTTTTAAATAAGGCAATATGAATATTAGTATAGTTATAACGTTATGTTTTATAAACTTGTGTATCGCTGACAGAAGTGTCATGGACCTTTTTCCAATTTTGCCAATTGCTGCAACAGAATCTGGTAACAAACAATGTAAAGAAGATAGCATCTTATATGTGGAAAGTTTGAATAATTTGACATTATGGGCATATGAAAGTAAGTTTGCTAGTTAAATATACTATAATCCGTTTTTTTTAATTCGCAAGAGTAATTTAAAATGCCACCGCCAAAAAGCTGGAGTGTTTGGCTGTTCATAGACCGTGATTACTTAGGGAGAATATAAACCTAATAGATCGCCATATTTTTATGACAGCTGATTTAATCATAAAACATGGGTTTTGACTTAAACGTCCTGGTTTTTCCAAGTATTTTCAAATATTTCTCACCATTTTTAAAGAATGATCTATACAATTGCTATATTTGACTAATTTCCCTTGCCGTTAATATAATTATATGTGAGAGGAATCCATGCTTGATTAATGTTTACAATATTTTTTAAATTTTCCTCCAAAAACATAACAGCAAAAATTTTCTGGTGTAATTGGGTCTTTTCAGTTTATTCCTCTGAATTAAAAACACAGTATACAGTAATTTAACAAATGTTTTAAAAAGTACATATATTTAATTAACATACCTTACTCAAATAAAATTCAATGAGTAGTACAATTTTTAGTGTAAATTTTGGTTCCAACCTGTAGTTAGTAGGTAAATTAATACATAGGTATAGGCGTACGCTAGATTGATCGTTTTGAGATCTCTTACATATTTCTTTGATTCGTTCTTCTACTGGCACATGCATTTATAGCCCGTGTGCAGGTAACGAAGAGTTTTCGTTACTAGTATAATCCTATCTTATGTTTACTTGTTTGGAGGAATAACGTAGTAAAATATGTAAAATTCATTGTAAAACGCTTGTAACCCGATCTTTAAATGCATACAAGCAGCTATTGTAATACCTACTTATGTATGTTATACTACCGAGGAATTGCGTGGTATTGCAATTTATAGCTACTTCTACCTTTTATCTTCTACCTTTTTTGATTTTCCAAATGATACTTACAATTAGGTATTCACCATATAATTCAATTGGTAAATATTAAATACAATCTTTGTTTTAGAATCTTAACTAACAATTCTAATTTAATCAATATAACCAATAACAGTTAATAGAGATTTATTTAAAATTTGTTCCAGTGTGAGATGCTACAGCGAAATTATCCACAGGTTCTCTAAATGGTAATATATACCAGTTCGGGAACTGGCACGAATGTAGAAAAACAAATGCGCCGTTCAATACACAATACTGTTTAGCTGAGGTAACTGCGGATGTTAGTTGGTTGGAACCTAACAAAGATCCGTATAGTTTAGAAAGAAATCCTTTTGGCAGTGTTTTGAAAAGAATATTGGTAAGGAATTGTTTTACTGCATCAACTTTTAGCTTCGTATTATATACAGTATGTTTTGTTTCTACTTTCCCATACAGTTCATGGGGACCTAATAGCGTTCAGTTCAATTATTATAAAAAATGGAAACTTTTTGAATGTGGAAATGTCTTTTCATTAAAAATTAATGCAACTGTAGGAAGGCACATTGTTACCTTTAAAAATTTTAGTAATTGTAATAAATTGCGTAATGACGTGCAATTATAACGTTTATTAACGACGGGGCGAATGGAATAAAAAAACATGTGGAAGTGTCTCAAAGAGCATAACTTTACTAGATTTTACAGTAACCGACTCAATAATTTCCGAGTATTCACGTGAAAAATTAGATGTGAGACATACAGTATATACATACATACGTATATATAAACTTTAGAGAATTCCTATGATCCATCTCAATTATCGAGGGATACAGTATACATTGGATGGTGTCTACCAGCTTCTTGTTCGACAATTGATTTGGAAATTGCCTTAAATAATCAGTTGAATAAATCAGAAAATACTTTGATACAGCATAATGTAACGTATCATGGTAAAATTCTGGAAGACTATTGTCAAAGGCAAGGGGAAGAGAAAAAGTTTGATACATTAGATGGAATTTTCTGGTAATAAACTTCTTTCTATAGATTTCATAAGTACTCCACTGTTTAGTTATAGTCTTTTAGTGATGATATATAATAGTTTAAATTTTATCTTGTTAAATGTTATTAAAATGTGACTGTTATTTTAGCCTTATCTTTATAGCAATGCTTCTGTTAGTGCTTATAGCTACATTTTACGAGCTCAAATTAAAAAATGAATTAACCGGAAACAAAAACAACATACAAGGCTAGAATTTCTTCAAAAAGGTTGATTCAGTAGAGAATTAATGCTTATAAGATTTTAGATCATTCGGGAAGTAGAAGATTACTGGTGTTTTCGGCATATCAAAATTTTATAAGTTTGGCTAAACATGACGATACCAATCCAGCACTTACTCCTCTATACGGTCTACGGACAATTTCCATTTTTATGATTGTTGTGGGACATAAGTTTGCTTTGTATGCCAGTGCTAGCGTACTAAATTTTGACTACATTGAAGAGGTAAACTACAGAAAATGTTGGACTTGAGTTATTGAACTATTTTAGCAATACCGATCCACTATGGCAAAACTTGGGCTTCGTACTGACTTATATGTGGATTCTTTCTTTGTACTTAGTGGGCTACTACTAACATATAGTGTAATGGTACAATATAAGAAAAAAATCATCCATCCAAAATTTCTAATATATCTAAGATATATGCGGTGAGTACTTAAAATATATATAACGGGTGTTTCTAAATAGGTACGAGTAATCACAGTCAACTTTCTATGATCTGTGAGTCTTTCTATGGTTTTTCTAACATGATTGCATAAACTCCACCATTTTTGACATAATAGCAACTTTATATTCAGTATAGAGCTTTTTTCCATGTATGCAACACAAAGACGCAATATTTACACTCAAAAACTGATAGCATTAGAATGGAGAGAATTCAATACGTAACTGATAACCAAAAAGATAATTTGACCGAAATGTTGGTTGATTCTCTTCCTCGAGGAATAATGAGGATTCCTAATTCTACAAGCCTATTTAAGTTAATAGAAGAATGTATTTTCAATTCAATGGGGAACCTCCCCAATATTTTCTGAAGGTAGCGTACAGATTGTTGCTGTGAAGGAAGAATCTAGCTAACATATATTTAATGAAAGTACAGATAACAATAAGTAAAAAAAACTTAGAAAACATGATACTATACGAAAAACAAACAAACAGTGAACGTTTAAAAGAAATTAGATAGAGGAAGATAAATGATTTTGTAAGTAAATCAAGTTGTAGAGGTTATTATCGCACATGCAAATAATATTTAGTAGAAATAAATTAAGACAGTAGAGGGACTATCAATAAAGAAATCTGGAAATTTTAACAGTTAGACAGACGACGGTTACTTTCCATATGCCAATGCAAACAGGCATATAACCAATAAAGAAAAATTGAGGTATTACACTTTTAAATCTTCTTATAAAACTTCATGCGAACGTCAATACGAATGCAAATTGTCCTTTTTTGGCAACATTAATCTATAAAAGAAGCAATAATAAAGCGCAGAGCTTTCAAATATTTCCGCGGTGACTTTGCATCCTCATCACAATAAAAAGAGGTAGACAAACATCAGCTAGTAAAATGTTTGATGGTTAATTCAAAGAACATGTGGAGTAATTTATACTCTTCTTTCACATTATCGTAGGGAGTTATATTTGCTCGCGGATGTACAATAAGGTTAATGCATGACGATTACTTATGTAAAATAACATCCAAATTATTTTACTCCATTAGAACGTGGAGATTGCTCAATATATGAATTAATCAAATGATATGAACACAAAAAGGACAGCGTACAAGAAAATTATGAAATAGGTACCTACCTATGTAAAATCTATGAACTACACAATGACATGTACATGAAAGCCTGATGAAAATAAAAAGATATGGAAGATATGATATTTAGCAAAAGGCTTACAGTATATGTACAGAGTGTCCCAGCAATAAAAAGACGGAGTAGTAAATATGTAATGTCCGAACAGGATCACACCTAAATATACCACAATAACGAAGAAATGAAGAATGTATAAATTTATTAATTTTTGTACGAAATTTTTATATTAGAAAATTATATTACGGACCTGACTGAATGTATGTTTATATTCGTCCAGACACTAAAGAATGCAGTGCAAACAATTTATAATCGTATGTATGTTAGTGGGTATTCATAAACCAACAGCCAAACTATTTATAAGGCGTTTTGTCAACTGTAGTAGCTCATCTAATATCGATAACGCACCTAATCGATTGCTTTCTACAAAGCTGGCTAACTTTTTGGGTGGCAGTGAAACTGTATGGTGTTGTTTTTCCAAACAATAGGAGTTATTGCGCTTAAATTTGTAGTTTATAATAGCTGATTCTAATAATTGTGACCTTTTTACAGTAAATATCAAACTATTTACTTATTAGCGTTGTTAAAAATTAAACAAAAATTTATCTCGTAATTAATTTTAATAGCTACTGGAAAAAAAAATCACTTAATGATTTGATCTTTATTATGGAGTATTGTTAGCAGTTACTTTTTAGTAACCTTGTATAGAGACATGCATTTTTCTTTTCATAGAAGTAAAATGGTGATACATGCCTGTACGCAGTCTTCGTTCGCTTTCTACCGCGCTCGTCCAGGGCCCGGCGTAAGGCCAATTGAATTCTTTATTTTTTTTTGCAGTTTGCGTACGAATACAGACTTCATATTTTGAATTTTCTTTCTGGCATTCCAGCTTGCGATTTGCTGCTACTCCGTCTTTCTTTGCTGGGACACCCTGTATGATAAATGTTTCGTACCTTATAAGCAGGAATTTCATGGCACAAGAACAGGTCTAAATTTTATCATTCTTTTGAGATTGACCACAGGTTTATGAGTGTTTTGCTATCAAATCGAGCTATCTTAGAAACGAATGGAAAAAGTTTACGATTTTAATAACTTTAAGGCGAGACGAAACAGCAAATGGCTTTGTTTTTTGTATTTCCCTAAAAACAGATTATATGCAGTAAACTTGTTTAGCTAACATATGATCCATATTTTCAGATTAACACCTCTTCTTGCGTTTGTAATCTTTTTTTATGCAACACTATATAACTACATAGGATCTGGACCCTTTTGAAAACTTATTATATATCAGGATTCACAAGATTGTAGAGATTATTGGTGGACCAATCTGCTTTACATAAATAACTATGTCGAGGAACGTCATTTTGTAAGTAAACAATACAAACAAAAGTATGAATTAAATAAAAATAAAAAGAATGCTTTGTTAAATTACTTTATTAACAAAATTTCAAGTTGGTACGAATTTGCATGCATTGAATTGGCAAAAGATGTAACATGGAAAATTTTATCTTTGACTTTCAAACTTGGAATGTCGTTCTCTCATTAAACAGACCAATTCAAACAACCATGCCATTATGAGCTTTCAACATAAACTACGTTGAAATTTTTGATATGAAACACAATCCAGTTCTATTTTCAGCATATAGTGGTAGGAGAGGACTGCTCTATTATGAAATTAATGCCGTATTAATTTATTTAAATCAAGCTACCAGCACTATACTTATAAAGCAATGTTTATGAGGAAATGTTTTACGATTACGATTTTTAGTTTTTTCTTACGAATCGCAACAAGGAAAACAAATTTTTAATAACAATAAAATTCAATGTTATTGTTTTTTTTCTACGACTAATGACTGCACAGGGGGTTGGATATCTCTATATCTACATATTGGGCGAAAATATTATGCACTGCTTATGCAGGTTTGGTTGCAAGTTTGGTGGAAGACAGTTAGAATAAAACTGTCCTGGAAAATTCTATGCTCTATAAAAAGATACTATACATTTTTTTCTTGTACCGTTAAGCCGACATTCGCAAAAAATTGGATGATTTTGGCATTTTTCTTTATACATATATGTCCATTCGTCGTCCAACCTGGCGATCGCAAAATTAAAAACGTGTATATTTGGTTTATTGTTAAATATTAAATGTTTATTAATTACAAATACATACTTACATGTACTTATGTATACATCCGTTAATACATATACATCGTACATACAGGGCGTAAAATAATTAGACTGACAAACTTTGAAGGAAAATAGAGGCCGTTAAAACAAACAGTTTTTTTTATTAATCATATTAGTTTTCTCTACCAAGTTTGTTTTAATACTAGACCATAAAATAAGAATGTGTAACTTCAGAACGAAAAACAAATAATATAACAGATTAGAAGAGAAAGTGTTGGTACAAGTAGAAGGCAATGCTTCTACTAGTACACATGCAATTGCAGTTAATATTGGAACTAATCACATGAGCGTATGGAATGTTCCACATGAAAAATAATTACATCCATTTCATTCTCAACGTGTGCATGATTTGAAAACTATCCACAACGTTTAGTCTTTGTTTGATGCAGCAATCTGAACCACATCGTAAAGTTTGTTCCTCAATATTGTTGACTGACGAAGCATGCTTCACAAGATAAGGAATTTTTAACTCTCATGTTTGGAGTGAGGACAATCCCCATGATATACGCATTCAATCGTAACAGCAAAAAATCGCTGTAATGTATGGTCAGGTATCATCAATAATTGTCTCATAGGGCCGTACATTTTAGATTTTTACGATTGAATGGCAATGTTTATCGTATTTTTCTTGAAGAAGTTTTGCCAGAACTTCTGGAAAATGTCCCACTGATCACAACAAGACAAATGTGATTCTAACACGATGGGATACCTCCTCATTTCACAGCCACTGTGCGTAATTATTTGAACCAAACGTTTAATGAACGCTGGATAGGCCGAGGTGGTTCTATCGCATGGCCTCTTCGCTTTCCGGATTTATCGTCGTTAGCTTTCTTCTTGTGGAGGCATCTGAAACCTCTTATTATTAGTTATGAGACTGCCATTTATACGGGCGAATAATTAGTAGCTCGGATCAGTGCTGTGGCTGATCAAAATATTCCTGAGGTATTCAAACGAGTGAGACAATTAATACTTCGGCGATGTCGTCTTTGTTTCGAAGTTAATGGAGAAAGATTTAAACATTTATTGTCATATAACTATTCCGTATTTTGCGTTTAGGATTACACAAATAGTTTTATTTTTCCATTTACATTGTTTGCTTTTCGTTTTCAATTTACCAATCTCCTCTTTTACGATGTAGTATTAAAGCAAAACTTCGTAGAGAAAAATAATGTTAATAAAAACTGTTTGTTTTAACGTCATGTCTTTTCCTTCAAAGTTTGTCGGTCTAATTTTTTTACACTCCGTATATAAAATATAAATGCGTCCTCTAGTTCGGTCCTCAGTACTCCTCTCGGGTAGGATCATCCCGTCACCCTGAGTAACGGTATCGAGGTCGCTTCTATTTCTTTTCGTTACTTCTTTCATATGCTACTTCTTTATACATATTTCGCCTTTTAGTTTTTTATGTTTTTTTTACTTTTTCGTATTATTTTTTGTTTTAAAATTTTTATTCGTAAGTGTGATACCCTCTTTGTTTTATATGCGTGCGTTTCTCTAGTAGTTGTTAATCTATATTTGTTTTTATTAGTTTCCTTTCCATTTTGTAGATCAGTAATAGATTTTTGCATGTGATTGGTTGTTGTATGTTCATTTCTCTTGCTTTTCTATATACAGGGTGTCTCAGAAATGATACGTAAAAAATTAATAGTTAATAGCTGTAATAATTTACGATCGTACAGTAATTTTCTTTTTCAGTTTTTCTTTTATATTGTTAAGGAGATCAATAGCTGCATGTGTGGTTCCTGTATGTTTTGGAAGTCATATTGATTTTCGATGGCTATATGTACTTCGTTTTTGTAAAAATTTGTATAGCCTACTTTGTATAGTTTTTTCTAGTATTTTGTTGAGTGTTGTTAGCAGTGAAATTGACCTACAGTTTTCTGGTTCTTGTTTATCTCCGTTTTTATACATATTTTGGGGTAATCGTTGCTCTTTTTAAGCATTCTGGATAGATACTTTTTACTATAACTTCATTTCGTTATGATTGGTGCTAATTTTTCTTTGTTTTGTTTGATAAGGTTTGGAGGTGACATTATCATCTAACTTTGATTGGTTTGAGTTCTTAAATTACTATATCAATCTATAGTTTTGACTACTAATTTAGAACGAAGTCTTGTTTGTGCTTCAGTATTTAATGTTATGTTCGGCTGGTTAATGTTTCTATCTTTTTCAAGTGTTTTTCTATGTTTGGAAAGTATGCAATTATTTCATCCGCTATCTCTTTTAAGTTCGCCGTAATTTCTCCGTTTGGTTTTTGTATTGTATCTATCGTATTCTTTTGCATTTTTATTACATTTTTGTTGTTCTTTCAGTTTCTATATCTTTGCTGGGTCATTTTTATACTTTTTAAATTGGTTCTTGTAATAGTCTTTCTTTTCATTTGTTAAAAGATATGTTGTTTAGTGCTTTTGAATGTGGTATCTCCCTGTTAGGTTATAGTTATTCAAATGCTTTACATGTTTTTTTATATAAGTTGTTCTTGTTGTTCCTGTTTTTGTTTTGTTGTTTTTAATTGTTTTAGTACATGGATATGCAAGTTTATCTATGGTCTATCTTAGTTTTTTCATTTTTTTATGTTTTTTATGTTTGTCTAGCAATTCTTGTAGCATTCTGGATAACTCGAAAGTATTACATTATTTATTGCATGGTCTATTATATTCTTTTTCCGTTAGGGCCTTTTCTGGTATGGTATTTCTTGTACCGTGTGCTTTCTTCTCGTTTATTTAGTATTTTGTAGTTATTATCTTTGTGAATATTTGTATATTTTTCCGTTGCCGCGGTTCTAGTGATTATATCAATGCTGAAGTCCCTCAATTATCTGTGCCTTTTTCTTTTTGTAGAAACTTGTTTTATTAAATTTAGTAGTATTTTACTTGGAAGTATATATTAGCGTCAATACTATTTTGTCTTTTGTTAATGACCTTATTATGATTTGTTTTTAGTTAGTTTTGTTCAAAATAGTCTTGTATTGTATATTGTTCTTAATGTAGAATGCTGTTTCTTCTCCTCTTTTTGTGCGAGAATTATATGCTGACAATGAGTCATAGCCATTTATTTTGTATAGTTGTTAATCGTTCTAGTTTAGCCAAGTTGCTGTAAATCCTATTACTTTAGTTCTTCAGTTTTGGCATTGTTTGTATATGTCATTTTTTCTTCATGCCCTTTGTCACACAACCAAATTGATTTTTTTGCACCATATACTTTAGCGCGTCTTATTCAAGCGAAGGACCCATACACAATCATTACTTTTAATAAGCCTTAAATAACTTAATTATAATGTTAAATATTTATTGGAGTTATATTAATAGTAGGTTTTTATTTCAGTGTATAACACAAACTTGGTATCTTGCTTGCGATTTTCATTACTTTGTAATCGGTACAGTACTGATCCTGGTGCACCACAAAAACAGAAAATTGGGATTTGCCTTATTTACATTATGTTTTGTTTTATCAGTAATCGTTCCGTCTGTAATAGTTTTAGTATATTCAAGACCAGGAATGCTCCGTTTTTATCCTGATTTTATAAGAAATCCCAAGACGAACGTAGATTTTAATTTAACTTACGTCAAGTCTCATACGAGGGCTTCCCCCTTTTGTATAGGAATGATAGCTGGATACATTTATTATAAACTAAAGGACAGTGACCAAAAGTTTTCAAAAGTAACGTTTAACGTTTAATAAAAAATGATAGATGCTAAAAAAGTTTGATTTTAGGTGAAGTCTCATACCGTTACCTCCATTTCATTTTTGCTTTTATTTATTGCTATAGAAATTGGTGAAGTTGTATATAATCCGTACAATGAACATAATCACATCAAGCATGCAATATTTGCTGGTTTTCATAGACTGCCGTGGGCTTTTGGAACTATAGGAATTCTGCTTACAGCTAGTTCGCTTATACGCTATATTCTACTGTATCATTGTACTGACTTGTTGCATCTTTATCATATAATAATAATAATAATAATCTTTATTGATTCATAGTATCATGGACAATTGAATCTGTCAGAAAAACAACTAAACATACACATCGATTTTCATTTCGTTCATCGCAGTTCAGCCACAGATTAGATTTCCCATACCGCCGACGATCGCGGACAAAAATTCATTTCTAAGCAGAGTGCAAGTGCAATAGCAACAGACTGTTGTTATCGCATATCAGCAAGCATATTAAGTTGGCCAGTCATTATTAATAGGTATATTAATGGTTGTCGAAGTGTACTCTGTATAGAATCACCACAATTAAGGGTGTATAGGAGCTTTTAACGAATTTGATCAAATATTTTAACATTTTCTAAGAAATGATTTACACAAAATGTATTTACACTTCTCTAGACCTCAACTTACGTTGCTTTTTCAATTTGGTATTAATAAATGGAGTAAAACTCTAAAAATTGGAATTTTGAGAAACGGGATGTGGCAGTTGTAGTTATTCTGGGGAATAACGCGTAATACATTTTTCTTATATTTAAAAATTAGAATTCCTAATCATAAGGCGTTAAAATGTTGCATTTATATAATACTATTACTAGGAGTGAAGTTATGCTTAATTGAGTCGGGGAAGAGACGCAGTGAATTGTTTTCTTTACGAAACAGTATTGCTTACTTCTTTACTGTTATATGTTGTAATGCTGTGTACCTACACAAATGTTAGGCTTAAACTTTATCTAGAAGAGAAATTCAGGTAATAGGCTAAACATATACATAGATATGTATTGCAAACAATTAAATAAATTTATCACTGCCACATCGAAGATATAACATAGCATAGTTGTCATTTCTTGAGAACACTTATTTACGGATTTTGGTTTATAATATGAGTGATTTGTTAGATCAAATTATTCAGTAATGAGAATGATACAAATTAAAATGTGACTTATAAAACATATTTTGCAAAAGTGTATTTATTATTTTATTGTAAATAACTATGTATATGCATATAGAGAGTATTCAAATAGAAAATAATATAATTTCATATAGCCAAATAAAGTAAAATGTGAGACATTTTATTTTATTTAAGTTTTTAGTGTTAAAATCAGTGTAATAATTACGGTACTTGCTCAGACCTATACCTCATCGAAGACAGGTTTTGAAACGGTATGGTACCTAATATATTTTGTTACTTCCTTATTTGCTACTATTTCAGTAGGCTCTCAAACAGAAAGAAGCACCGACTGTGACTACTCCAGATAAGAAATTGCGCGTTAAAAGTAAAAGCGAGTTTTCATTAGTAGAAATACTGACAGAGTAACTAGCGCACTTTTTAGTCGAGCAAATTCGACTCTACCTACTTTGGTAGAGTTCCTGTTTTCCTGTAAATTGTAAATGGTATGCTACTAGAGTAGAAATCGTGGTGGGAGAAGGCAAGTGATAGAGTTACTCTACCACTGTGCTAACCCACTCTACTCTACCGCTATCATGCACTCTACTCTACCATTTCCGTTTACATTGGTAGAGTTATAATGATAGTTGGTACTTGCCCATAATACTCTACTATAAATGCTATCAATGAAAACTAGTAGACTTGCAACGAATAGTATATTCGGTCGAATACCGAATATTCTGCTGACTTCATCGCCGAATAGTTGAATATTAGGCAAAAGTATTCGGTTGGCGCATGAACGAGAAGACAGGAGTAAACTACTACCTGAAAATGTAGAGAAATTAGTATTTCTGAACCATAATTTTCCACTTCTACATTTTCATTACGCAATTCAAGTGCATAGACATTTATTTAATCGTTTTATGTGAATTTTTATAATACGGAAGTTGTTTATGTACTTATACTATAATGATTACCAGAAAAATATATTATTATCAAATTAGTATACGTATTTTTATGATCTTTTTGTACTTATCTTATTTTCCTGATATTTTTTCCAGTTTCAACACTCTAATTCGAATAAATTTGATATTTATTCGAATTAGAGCGTTGTAATTGACCTAGAAGTGGAAAAAATATCAGGAAAATAAGATTATTATAAAATAAATATATGTTATCAATTACCTGACTACAACAAAACATCTTACTTAAAAGTATTCGGTATAAGGCCGAATAGTAGCCGAGTATTCGTTGCATGTGTAAAAACTAGGCATAAGGCTTTTTACTAAACACACCAAGCCTAAGCGGTCCTTCACAATATAATAACAACCATTCGAAATAATTTGTCTTTATTAAAAAAAAAAATATAAATTATTCCCCAACACCACCTTGCAACACAAATTTTGATTCCGACGCTATAAATTGTTGTGGTGCAAACTATATTAATTATGTTCTGGAAAAATAAAATCAAAGAAGGTTTAGTTATATTTTATTTTTGTAATCCTAGAAGCACTACTTCTACTCTTATTTAACCACCTTATATTTGTAGTTTTTGCTAAATGAAAAAATGTAGGCAAGTTTGTGAAGTATAATTTTATGGAAAACTTAAATAGCCGAATCAGATGCATATTGTGTAATAAGTCGTGAGGTGACCACAGATAATTAGTGATTAGTTCAATATACAGCTGTGCCAATGATGTAGAGACAATTTATGTATTTCGACTAATCAATGCCTAACAATTGCAAAGAGAATTTATATTGCAATGATAAACATTATATCTCTGTCTAATTAACACTGTTTGTTTGTGTACGTTAAGATTTTCCCATAGCTGTAGCTTAAAATGAATCTACGATTCGCAATATTTTAATAGCAACAACAAGAAATTACTTTTTTCAAACAATAAATAAAATTAAGATTGGACACTTTCAATGCGTTGTTATATGGAAACTGTCCAATCTTTACTGTCCATGAGTATGCCTACCTACATACATGTTGTATCTTAAGTCAACAAATTGTTAGATGTTGGTATAGAAAATGTGTTCAATTAATACGCGATATATGCGTATACTTATGTATTTGTGAACTGTAGGTACTATTATGAGATCGCATTTATTTATACGCCAACATAAACTGTTTTGTTTTGTATTCGATTTTATAATTCTTCTATTGTTTAGCATTCTCTTCTAAATTTAGTATCAACAAAAATAGTCTACAAATATGAACGTAAAATATTCTAAATATGTATATTGATTTTTCTGTTGTTTCTTAACCTAACGTCGAGAGATTCCACAATATTCAACACAAAAATGCCTATAATAATGACATAGACTGTGAGCGCCTATTATATGTAAGCATTTTTGTGTTGTTTCTTAACCTGTCAATAATCCACACACTGACTCAACTTTATTTTTTTAGATTACTTTTGCACTTGGCGAGAGTGTAATGTCCTTCATGATGGCATTCGTTCTTCATCTTGTAATAGAGGCGCCATTTCGAAAAACTTGCAAAATATTATTTGAGAGTCGAGTTCTTTCGGCCCCACCATCGGTTACCATTCTTAATCCACAGGATAAAACTAATATCACTAATACAAAAGAAAATGATAGCAAATTATAACCACATGCATAAAAGTGTTGTTAAGCATCTTAATTATTCAATTTTATGTTATACTGTTAATCTGATAAGCGATTTAATTTAACATTAACAGATTAAATGAAATACATTAATATATGCACATCAGAAACGAAATTGGTAGTTGTAAATCAAATTATAATGTAGTAGTAGTAGTAAACTTTATTCATCAAAAAGATGGTAAATAATACAGATGTTATTTCCTAAATCTAAATCTTACAGATATTCTTACCATATGTAGAACAAAAACTTTTAAAAACTCTTAGTGTTATACTACTCCACTCTTACATTTTCTTCAATAATGGCTAGATGTCATATTAAATTAATAATATGTTATAATAACAATATCTAATAATGTAGTATATATTATAGGATTTATTATTTTTTTACTGAAATTTACTTTCGTATAATATAAGATGTATGGTAATGTTGAGATCAATAAACTAAATTTTCTAAGATTACCATTACTGTACAATTTTTCCTTTCACATAATTTGTGCTGTTTATACGTTTATATTAAAACTGTTACACCTTTATTAAATATATAAAATACGTCAACAACAAAAATGATCTGTTGTGCAGTGAATTGGTTTGATGAAGAGCATAACGAAAGAATAGTGTTTGGTGCTTATTTTGTGCGATTCTGTGCAAACAGAAGGTTGTGCTTTCCTGTTATCCGAAACAGAGGGCTTTGCTTTTGGCGAGGGCTGACATTGTTTATTATTGCAATTTCTATTATCTTTATATTTTACACCTTCGAATTTATCCTGGCGAAATAAATAAGGAAATATTGAGAAATTGATATTTTTAAGTTGCATGCAAGTAAGTCTGACTGTATTCCCAAGAATTTTTGACGTTTAAAATTGGCTCCAGAGTGTGGAGAATGTATGTTTCTGTTTCTTAATTTTTTAGGTGTCCATATTTCAAAAACTTCATCAATTGTGACACAATAGAGATTAATTGTATGGGTGTATACTTAGTTTAGTATTTACACTAGTCTTATAAGCAGAAATTCTCTTGAATATACAGATTTGGATAATGAATTAATGAATAGTAGCCCAGTACTTTCCAATACTTCCTAAACCAACTACTAGTTTAAGTGTAAAATATTAATTATAGATACACGACTATTTGTCACGTTTGTTCCGACTTTAGGGATACTTTACTGTTTAAACAAATTGTATATACATATGTATCTAATATATTCAAATAAAACCAAGGGTGTAACATTTACTTTCATTTCACATTGAATACTGCATATCCAAGGTATCCTATATGGTGTAAATTAATTTTAGTAAATTAAATTTAGATGTAATTAAAACATCAGTTGTTTTGAGTAATTTAAAAAAAATAATTTAACAATATAACCATTTATCACGTCATTGTGCTATTTTGTACATTGATTGATTGATTGATTTGCACACTGGGTACGGATCAGGTTTCGCGTCACCCCTTAACACCGCGGCCTAAGGCCTATTGTATTATTCCGTACCTAGTGAATTTCTTTACAAAAACAGGTTTGTCCCCTTTATTAGGTTTAATAGCCTGTATGGTAAATCTCTTTCCGGTAGACCTGTTGGTTGGTTAGTTTGTTCCAAAAGCGACTGTCTCCGTTGTACCAATGCAGCGCATTCAAATACTATGTGGTAGGCTGTTTCCTCCTTCTCATTGCATAATCTGCAGATAGGTTCATCTTTAAAGATTCCGATTCTATGCAGATATTCCCTTAGACAGCCGTGTCCTTTTAACAAGCTCGTCACTGTTCTAAGCTGTACTCGATTAAGAGCCAGCACATCCGCTGATAACTGCTGGGATGGCTGCCTCATCATCCGTTTGCTGTGTAACTGCCTTTCAATGTTGTTCCAGTGTACCTGGTGCGCTTTTGTAATCCACTCAGTTACTGCACCACGTATTGCAGTCTTAGGTATCGCCAGACCCGGTTCCGGTCCAGTGAATTGAGTTGCAGAGCCTCTTCTTGCGAGCTTGTTTGCGACTTCATTGCCTGGTATGTCCTTATGCCCCGGCACCCACACCAAAGTGACTTTGTTGTGTTTTTCCAGAGTTTTTAGGTTTTTCAGGCAGTCCCAAGCTAGCTTTGAGGTTATCTGATAGGCTGCAAGAGTTTTTAGGGCCGCCTGACTGTCCGATAGGATGTGTATCAGCTGACACTTTGGTTGTCTGTCAAATGCCCTGCGGGCACATATCTCTTTGCTAGTATTTCCTTTTGTTGCACGGTGGTATATTGCCCTAATGTCATGAATTCTTCATGATTTAGGGTTTCCCCATATGTACCTGTCCCAGAACCTGACGTTCTCTTTGACCCGTCTGCGTACCAGATCTGGATTCGGATTCCAGGTTTCTGCTTTTCACTCCACTCCTCCCAATCTAGGACAACCTTGAAAGGTTTATCAAAGGAGAGTTTGGGAATCATTGTATCACAGCCCATTTTAAAAATAGGGTTTGTTAGCTCAGTGGTTATTCTGGCATGCCCGGAAGTATTCTGGGTTCTCCAATTTCCACCGCATTTCAGTCAGGTTTAGCATGGTCTCCATAGCAGCTGTTGGCGTGCTTTTTGCAGCACCAGTGATACACAGGCAAGGTAACCTCTGAACCTTTGCGAGTTTTGCAATCGCTTGCTTCTGTGTAACTTTAGTCCACCAAATCAGGCAACCATAGGTTAGCATAGGTCTTACCACTGCAGTGTACAGCCAGTGCATCATGCGTGGTTTTAATCCCCATGTTTTCCCAATTGTCCTTCGGGTGATCATTTGTGCTCGTTTGCACTTGTCTATCATCTGTTCAAGATGTTGATTCCATGTTAACTTCGAGTCAAGGACCAATCCCAAAAACTTTGTTTGCGGACTGAATTGTACTGGTTCGTTATGAAGTCTCGGTGGTTTTAGGCCATCCAACTTTCTTCTTTTTGTAAAGGGTACCAGTGTTGCTTTCGCAGGGTTAACTCTTAGGTTTTCCTGCCTACACCACCCTTCTGTTCTTTTCACAGCTCTTTGCATAAGTTCTGAAATAGTGCTCGTATTTTTCCCCACGATGAGTATTGCAATATCATCTGCATACCCCTGGGTATAGTAGCCCTCATCGTTTAAGGCAACTAGCGGTTCGTCAATTACAAGGTCCCATAATAGGGGTGACAGGACTCCTCCCTGGGGGACATCCCTTGCGTACCGACACCTGCATTGTTTCACCTGCTAACGATGTTTCAATGAGTCGTCATTCCAGCATGGCCTTGATCCACTTACAGATAGTAGTTCCACACCACGATTGCTGGCGGCTCTTATCATTGATTTAAAGAAAGTATTATCAAATGCTCCCTCTATGTCCAGGAATGCTACTAGAGCAATCTCCTGATTGTTGGTAGATGCTTCTACTAGCGATACAAGTTGGTGTAGGGCACTATCACATGATTTTCCTGACTAGTAAGCATGTTGATTAGGGTGTAATGGCCTCTGTAGTAGTGAGGTTTCCCTAATATGTTTTTCCAACAGTTTTTTCATCGTTTTTAGTATAAATGAGGATAGGGTTATGGGTCGGATTGCCTTATCCTCAGCATACGAGGGTCTTCCCGGTTTCGGTATAAAGGCGACCTTTGCCCTATTCCACATTTTCGGTACATATCCTAGAGCTAGACTGGCTCTGTATATCCTGCATAGCAATGGTGCTATGTATTCCTCTCCTTGTTGCAAGAGTACTGGGAGTATTCCATCCGAACCAGGCGATTTGTAGGGTTTGAAAGAATTGATAGCCCATGCTACTCTGTCGTATGTTATTACCCTCCTAGCCAGTTCCCAGCAGCCTCTGTTCGCCCTCTGTGGGTGATTTTGAGGTTTTTGCTGGTTATCCGCATTTTCAGGGTTGGTTTCTTCTGAGTCTGGAAAGT
>SMLS01049472.1:0-15575 GCA_004785975.1 Popillia japonica | reverse complement strand
GTTGCGTACCAAAGTTATGAAAATTTAAATGGAACACCCTGTATATTCGTGCATATTTTGATACTGTAGGGTAAATAAAGGCTACTTACTGTTATATTCCCTATACCTAACTCAACCGGTTTTCGAGATATTTTAATATTTTTGAAAATGTAGATAAAAATTTAAGAGGCATTTCTGTTTTACATGATTGAGCTAAATATTTTAAATTGTGTTTATTGTTTATTCAAAGGATTAAACTTTATAACTAATTAAAGTTGATATCTAGAAATTATGTAGAGTGTTTAAAAATAAGATTTCTTTTTGGTTGAATGTTATAGGCAAGTAATTTTCTTATATTAAATGGAACACCCTGTATTTATGACCACATTTAGATTCTAATTTCAATTGTTTTTAAAACTGTACTAGGGTTCCCTATACCCATCTCTTCTAGTTTTTTAGTAATTTATAGTTTTTGATTTTAAACATTAATTTCCTACCATTTAATTCTCCAAAGACGGAAATTGCTTGCCAGCATCAAGAGTTTATGTTGAAAAATATCTTAACAGGCGTCATCCTGACAAGCGGTCATTAGAAAATTTATTGCAAGTTTTCCGAAAAACAGGAAGCGTGAGTTATAAGAAACTAGAAGGGCAGAGACCTGTTACGGGCAATGCACAAAATGAGTTTTTTGTTATCGCCTCTCTGGTAGAAATTCCACATACAAGTCAACGTAACATAGGTGAGAACATTGGAATCAGGAGGCGAAGCGCTTGAAGAATTACGAAAAAAACACAATTTTTTCCCGTATCGTATTCAATTACGCCAGGAACTTTTGGAGCCAGATTACGATCGACGAGTCGACTTTTGTTTGTGGGTTCTAGAAAGACTTAGTGATGACGAAAATTTCTTCGATTTTGTACTTTTCTCGGATGAGTTGTCATTCCACAATAATGGATTAGATAATAGTCACAATTTTCATTTCTACAGTGACGAAAATCCCCATCTTTTTAGAACTAGCGACAGGCAACATAGACGACGTGTCAATGTGTGGGGTGGAATAATTGGAACGCTGGTGATAGGTTCTTTCTTTTTTGATGGTCTCTTAAATGGCGCCATGTTTTTTCGACTTTTAAGAGAACATTTGCCTGTACTTTTGGAAGATGTACCACTTGATATTAGACAGAAGATGTGGTTACAATTAGATGGTGTGCCAGCACATTTTCATATTAATGTTAGAAATTAATTGGATAGGCAATATCCCAATGGATTAATTGGACGCGGCGGCCCTCAGCATTGGCCAGCAAGATCCGCAGACCTAAGCCTCCTGGGGGTATATTAAAGATAGAGTGTACGGTATACCACCAACTACACCTGACTTTATGAGAGAACGAACAAGAATAGCGTTTCGTTCTATAGCACCAAAAATTTTAACAAAAGTGAAGCAGTCTTTCCAAGAGAAAATTCGTTTATTCCTTAAAACTGATGGACATCATTTCGAGCATTTGTTAAAATACTAGTTTTTTTTTTACTGTTTAATGTTATTTGTTTAATAAAGTTTTATTTACTTAGTTAAGAGGTTTTTTCATTATTGTGAAACGAAACCAATCAAACGATTAGTTTAATAGGTATTCAGCCATTTGTTTCCATCAAAACCTACTTTTGAGAATTAAATGGTAGGAAATTAATGTTTAGAATCAAAAACTATAAATTACTAAAAAACTAGAAGAGATGGGTATAGGGAACCCTAGTACAGTTTTAAAAACAATTGAAATTAGAATCTAAATGTGGTCATAAATACAGGGTGTTCCATTTAATATAAGAAAATTACTTGCCTATAACATTCAACCAAAAAGAAATCTTGTTTTTAAACACTCTACATAATTTCTAGATATCAACTTTAATTAGTTAGAAAGTTTAATCCTTTGAATAAACAATAAACACAATTTAAAATATTTAGCTCAATCATGTAAAACAGAAATGCCTTTTAAATTTTTATCTACATTTTCAAAAATATTAAAATATCTCGAAAACCGGTTGAGTTAGGTATAGGGAATATAACAGTAAGTAGCCTTTATTTACCCTACAGTATCAAAATATGCACGAATATACAGGGTGTTCCATTTAAATTTTCATAACTTTGGTACGCAACTATTTTTTTGGATCAACCTGTATATTTCCAAATAATTTTAAAATGTGCTCCTAATGAATCTACACAACCTTTAGTAAAAAGATTTTTAAAATACTTTACCGTTTCTCGTATATAAACCGACGGGAACGTGGTGCCCCACCCTGTATATTTGCAAATGCGCCTGTATGGTTTTACTGATCATGTAGAAATATTTTTCTGATTTAATTAGTTTTGGGCAGGAGTGAATTAACTAAATCTTTAGCAGTGGAATAATAAAGCTAGTTTGCTGCTTACAGCAATTCAAAGTTATACTTTATTGTCCATTAAACTCTTAACATCTTCAATCACGTTGTATTGCAGAGCTTATTAGAATAATAAACTCTGAAATTGAGAACGTTGCTAGTGTTTGCAACAACATCCAATTATTTTCTCATATAGGAACTCGTTATAGTCAAGGAGCTGTTTGTATCTGGATAGTTGAATCAGCTGGGTCGCTCAGCGATTTAATACATTTTATGAAATTGCACACTTATAGTGTAATACCATTTATTAAATGGATTAGCGGTTACCTGCCCGAAGAAGTTATTTTATCCTTAACAGGTTAAGTCACTTATATTGTATGATTTTATATAGGTTATAAACGATAATTTGTAACTATTTATTGGATTAACTTTAAAATATAAACCTTAAGGCTCTTCTTTTATATATTCTACTAATTCTGAAACAGATCGTTCTTGCAATGAACATATTGAAGTAAAGATTGACTTCTAAAACTGAAACTTCTAATAAAAAGTATTTGGAAATGCAATAGCCCCTTGATTCCGTATTTGTTTCTAAAACAATTCTATCATATGTATAAAGTGCATGCATGTACACTGGCCTTATTCTTCCATTCTCCATCGGTCCAAAAAAATACAGGCCTATGATAAATCCTGATGTAAAGTCACACTAGATGGGCACTTTTAAATCGTGAAGTCCTTGTTGAATGTTCAGTTGTGTGTTATTTATTTACCAAATTTGACAATTGTGCGTATTTACACCACCATTAGTTATTTTAGTTTGGTCATAACAAATAACCATTAAGTTCAAAGTGTGCTTCATCAGTCCAACAAGTTTTGCGTTTCTTGTAAAACTTCCGCAACTAGAATATCAGTGATGACAGAAGGTCTGATTTCTTTCTATCGATCACAGAACCAGTTACCTTAAATTTTGCTATAAGTTTTTGAGCACTCAAACAACATGGATTCGTTCTTAAAGCGTTTAATGTATGAAATTCTCCTAAGTCTGCCATAAAACTCGGTCTACATTCATAATCGCATTGAATGCGTCCAATGTGAGTTTGCAGAGACAAAACCATTCCTTTCTACAAATAAATCTCTCCTCCAACACGAAAAAGCGGTTAAATATGACATACACAACGTTATGACACGCACTTGTTTGTAAACTAGTTTGTTGCTATGACAACCAAAAGATGACAAATAGATTCCGTTAATGGACATGTGGGCGGTTATTAGTATTATTTTTACACTATTAGGTATACTTACTTACTTTCGAAAAACTTTCTATATCTCATTTAAAAGAATAATGATTGAAGAAAATGCAATGGAGGTGCTTTTCCAAAGAAACTCCTCTTTTCAAACGGAAAGATTATCGGAATTTTTACTTAAATGTAGATTTATTCTTAAATTTCTTTCTCATCCTTTTCGTCCTCTTTTTTGAAGATTAAAGTTTTTTCTGTCAATTAATTTGTTATTGTGTTCGTCCTTTTATCGGAGTACAAAGTGGACTCTGTTCCAGACCGTACGTAGTTATTTTTTATTATTATTGATCGTTGTTAATGAAGGTGTTACTTGAGACAGTAGTAGGAATAATCCGTTGAATAAGTTAGATAATATTTTCACACAGCTTAAGCTGAAAGAAATCTGCAATTTATACGAACTTCCAACGTATAGAAAGGCATATTAAAAGAAGCAACTCAATATGCATCGGTGAAACTAATTGAGGCATAAATTTCTTGCTATGCGTAATGAATTTTAAGTCTGGACGTGCATATACATAGAAGGCATTGCCAATGGTAAATTATAAACTCGCTAATAAAATGAGAATGCAGAGAGAGAACATGTTTACCTTTAATTAAAACCATCGATTATTTTAGTTTAAGTGTTGTTCTTGGAAGATAAGACAAAAAGCTTTATTAATGCTCTACAAGATGAGTTGCACATGTACCTAATTACAATGATTTGGTATGCATGCGAGAGTGTTGTGGATGGTCTTAATTGCAACGTTCGAAACGAAAGGTTGTAGTCATGTACTATAACTTTGAGTGCGTGCATGCATTTATCTCTTGTTAACACATGAGATAAATTGATTACCTAGCGATTTACAAGATAGCTTTCATAAAATAAATGCACTTTCATTGTTGTATGTTATCTAAATGGTACTTTCCTTTTATATTAGCGTGTAAATTAAATGATTTTGGTATCCATTCAATATCTTTGAGTAATTATGCACTTATTTTGTTTCACCACTTTCAATATTAGTTTTATTATATTGAGTTATTGTAATGGTTCAGTAAATCATGTTTTCAATCGGTTCAGTTATTTTAATTTAGCAAGATTGATATTCTTTATGTCGAAAACTTGTTTGAATATTATTCATATTTGCAAACGATGTGACGCTATGCAAATTCTACGTTTTTGTATTGGAGCTGGTTTGTGCCACACTGCTTCAAAATTAAGAAAAACTTGTTCCGTGCGTTATTAATTGCTGGTATAAGACGTTTATGACAAGTTAAATTAATTGATTACAAATTAAAAATTATAATTAGTATTTTTTTGATTTTGTTTGATTAGTAAATGTTCATGTTATGACAAGAGGTACATGCTATAACGATGATTAATTAATAGTGTAAAATAATACACATACATTTTATGTTACAAACTACTCTGGCAGTGCAAACTAGGTTTTAAGGAAAACTGTCTTCCAGAAAAATGTTTGTCTCTTATAAATGTATCTACACTGCTCAACCTATGAACTGGTCATGCAGTAAAAGTATGTAGACCACCTTTCTTAGACGTTAGGCATGGCTTCTTATATGTGTTTTGGAATGCAACCAAATGCCTATCGAATGAGAGATTTCATTCCATTGTGCAGTTATAAGGTTATAAGGTTCCATGTGGTAAATTTAAGGTCCACTTTTTCTAAAAACTGTCTACTCTTCAACTGAGCCGATAAAAGAAGAAATCTAAAGTGGGCACATCAACATGCTAATTGGAATGATGAAGATTGGGTTCGTTGTTTATTCAGTGACGAGACCAGAGTGCATCTCCATAGCTCAGGAAGAGTTTGGAGAAACAGCGAAGAACTCTGTATTGAGAACAACGTGACTTACCATCGAGTTATGGGGTGGTTCACTTACTGTTTGGGATGGTATTTCTGCGACTCGTCGTACAGATCTCATTATACTTGGAAATATTACAATAAATAGTGTCAGATATCTTAATGAAGTATTACAATCTGTAGTGTTGTCTTTTTCTAATGAAATTGAGGATGGTTTTGTATTTGTTGATGATAACACGCGTTCTCATACAAATCAATGAATTTTTTGAAGGAAGCATTATTATGGACTGGCAATTGGCTAGCGAACCCTTCGAATGGATCCAAGCAATCACTAGCACCTCTGAACTGCCGTTTTGGAAGAATGGCAAAATATTCCATAGCATTACATTCGAAATTTGATTTCCAGCATGCCAGGACATTGTCAGGAGTTCATAAGAGCTAGAGGAGGTCCCACACATTATTAATCTTTAAGTATTTGGTTATCTTTTCTTTCCAGATGTTATTTATATATGTTCTTATAAGAGTACCAGTTCAAAAGTTGAGCAGTGTATATAGATGATATCGAAGGCTTCCACGGCCCGAGTCTCTATAATGAGGGTTTCCGGGTGTTGACCGTGTCATGATTAGTAATATATATACAGTACAAAATAAAAATAAAATGCACAAGATATACAATAAACTCGACATTTCGTCACTAAAGTAAGCGGCTTCTTCAGGAGCAAAGAGGTTAACTGGGTGGGTACCAGAAGGTCACGGTAACTCGACGTGTAAACCACGCTAGAGGCGAAAACCTTCTGGTAGGTGAGGGGCGTCAGAAGGTCACGGTAACTCGACGTGCACAGTCGTATATATACCCCATGCAAATCGGTCTTTCTTTGCCAGAAGCTTTTTGCCTCTAGCGTGGTTGACACGTGCATCTTGTGCATTTTATTTTATTTTGTACTGTATATATTTTACTAATCATGACACGGTCAACACGCGGAAACCCTCATTATAGAGTGTATATAGACCTTGCAATTGATGTTTATTAACATATTACGTCTGAATTTCGAACTAATTATTTTTTTCGAATCTATCACCACATCCATATGTACCACGACCATAATTACAAATCCAATAAAAAATTCTTGATATTATTATATTTTGCTGGAATACTTTTATCACCTGTTTGCTGGAATGGAATATTTGTCTTAAAGAATTTAAAATTATGGTAATCATACAGCAATAACAAAAGAATTATGTGGCCGCTGGAAAACCATTGTCCAAATGTTTCTCGCTTTGAGTATCTGTTATGATGGCTTTCGGGTTAGTATAATAAAATAGTATTGTATTCAATAATTTTTTTATTTACTTATTAGAGGTCAAATTGATTAAGTTCAGTGGCTACAAAATACCAAACATTTTTAAAATTGTTAATAAAATTTCCAAAATAAAAAGGGAGAGAATTGATGATTGTTGTTTTATGTGCATACATAGGTGAGTCAAAGACCATCAACATACTGTTCATCACAGTTAGACTTATCAGGCATCTATTGAAAGCAAATCGTTCACAATTTTTCTTAAAAGTCAAGGTAATTGAGAAAATTTTTCTCAAAATCTTAATTAGCTTTATGGTTATTTCTTTTTCAGTATTTAAAAATCTGTTCTGCTTATTTTAGAGTCTAGACAGTCTAGGTCAGTATTTCTTCCATAGTTAGAACTGAGAATTACTGTAACCTTATGATATTCACCACCAACTAGAAGACTTTTGCTCTTGGCGTGGTTCACGTGTGAAATCATCACAACCTTCTGATAACCCTTACCTATTTTTTGTTCCGGACAAAGCCATTTATGTTAGTGTCTGTGCCTTAGTTTACGAAGGACAAGCTATAATTATTGAGAATAGAAAGATTGATAAAAATTTTTAGAAATTTTATTTTCAATATATTCAAAATAATTGTCATTTACAATAATGCACCTTATCATTCTCTCCTTCCATAGTTTAAAAGCCTCCAGCTAGCTTTCTTTAGGGATAAAAAACCCTTAACGGCGATGTCAATCGCTTTTGCTGACAGGCACCTTCTCCGTCTCAAATGTTTTCTGAGTTAAAAAAATTGCCAGAAGTTACACATCGCCAATTCGGCGAGTAAGGGAGATATTCTATAATTTTGATTTTGTTGTCCGATAAAGACTAAACAGTTACTGCAACAGTACCTGCTGGACAGGACGACGCGTTATTCCTTGGCACTTTGCCATTTGGCGGTAATGGTCTTCTGATTTTCTACTCCAAATGCGGCCACCAAACTCGTACTTCTAAACAACACTAGGTACATAACTAAGTTTCCCCATCTGTAGGTAAATATCCAGACTCGGTTTCCTTGGCGAGTTCGAACATCAAAAGACGGTATGTATGTTTCATCGCCAGTTACAATTTTTGTAATAATTTGATAACCTGCAACATTCAACATAAAGTTTGTTGGCAAATTATAACACATTCTGCTTTTGTAAATCTGTCAGATAATGGGCTACAAACCGGTTACAACCTTCTTTAAATGTAATATTGAGCTGTCACAAAGATCCAATCTTCTGAATGGACTCTATTACTGCATAGGTAATGCGGTTGTCCTCTTTCACCATCTTCTCTGTCGCAGTAATGATATTTTCGGGGTTAACAGCAGTTAAAGGAGGGTCAGCTCCTATGCTGCTACCATGGACTTGCAACTTCGTTCAAATTCTTTATACCATCTCTTTCCTTACTCTCATATTCACTCAAGCCTTTCTTGAAATCATAGCAAATCATTATTATTATCTGATAATTCCATTTTTTCGAACAGAAGCTTATTCTATGAACCATTTCTCAAACACTCTTCAATCGAATTGCACAAACTAAACTGTAATTGACAGATAAAATAATGTACTATTTAATAAACAACAGTTTGCTTTGTGTTTTGTAGCCAACATAAGTTTTATCGCTTCTAATATATTAGGTACATTAACCATTAAGCTAGTTAATATATCAATATTTATGCAAATTTTTAGAATTAGTCCTAGAATGCACTTTATAATCTGGGGTTGGTGGTATTTACAGAGTACAATAACCTAATGCTAAAAAACCATTTCAAATATGAAAATAATAAATATAATTTCGATTTAAAAATTTATGATGGCAGTAAGCTATAATCGGTTAACGGCAATAAAATGGGCATGAATGCAGGGGAATGAATTCAGAGGAAGGGATATTTAATCAGCTTTATAGTCAATTTTAAATGCAATATTGCAGTAATAGAAGTATGGTACGCTCTATGCGCGTAATATTAGGCAAAAAATGAAATATACTAAAAAAAAGAGAATTGCATATTGAAGCGCTTGACAGATTTTGCTTTTTACTAGAAATTAATTAATTATTACTAGGAAGTGTTGTGTGTGCAAAAATTAAGAAAAAGAACGAGACCGGTAATAGCTAGAGCAGAAAACAAAGTGGAGTGTCCAATATCCAGGACAGAAAGGGACGCACAATACAGTTTGAGAATATTTTTCAGAAATCGTTTGCCTTTCCATTCCGCAAATTACAGCAGAGTTTAATTTACAATGCCGACGACCATTAAATATCAAATCAGTTAGAACACCACAGTTGAGTTCTATACATAAACGAAAAACACTAAATTGGGCAAACAATTACGTAAATTGGAATGTTGGTAATAAGAAAAAAGTATTATTAACACACTAATCAAAGTTTAAATTATTTGGAAGTACATATCGTACGTTCATTCAGTGAGGGGGTAGGAGAAAAAAACATGATGATGAGAATTAGTTAAAATAGATACAAAAATTACAAAAGATGTACATCTGAAAATCCTGGAAAAGGATGTAGTGCCAACTTGATGCGCAATAATTGAGGAGGGATAAATCCTTAATGGAGTGGCCGCAGCAAAACTCTAATTGCAACCCAATAAAACTATTCAGAATAACTTGGGAGTTCGAATATCACCAAGTAACTACTCTGCAAAATATATGAAAAGTTATACATAGCTGAATGATATCTGGAACGATTAATGCAAGGTTTGCCTTGTCTTTGTTAGGCAATTATTAAAACAAAAAGAAGAAAAATGAAAGTAATATGAAGGTACCTATTTAATTAAAATTTACTATTTTTTCAATATATCAATGAGGGTTGTTTGTTTCTTTATGTTTTAAATACAGGGTATCTACTAAATAGTCTATAAAAATAAAAAAGGTTAAAGCTAATGACATGGAAACCTAAATTCCAAAAAATGAATACTTTATGTCCACCCAGTAATGAAAAAATAATATTTTTCAATCTCAGTCTGGCCCTCTTGTTCGAGCGCAACGCATTACTGGATGGGCAACACAGGCATATCGTTGAGTCATTCGTTGTGTACATTATGGCAACATCAATAAATGTATGGGTTGGAATATTGGGCGATTATTTATTTGGGCCACATGTACTTCCCGAAAAATTAAATGCGGTAGATCATTTAAATTGTCTGCAAAATACGTTACCCGATAATCTGGATGACATACCACTACATGTATGACGGCAAATGTAGTTCATGCACGATGGGGCACCTCCACATGTTGCCCGAATTATATGGGAACATTTAAACCAGGCATTTGCACATTGGATAGGCCGAGAAGAAACGATTCTGTGGCCAGCACGAAGTCCCGATTTGAATCTGTTGGACTTTTTCCTGTTAGGATACATGAAAAACTTTGTTTATGATAGTCGACGGGAAATTTTAGACGTCGAGGCTCTTCGAGACTCTGTTGTCACAGCGGCCCTGCTTATGATAAGTTTTACCGTCGCACAGAAGCGTGAATCCGGAGCTCGTGGTAGTAATTGCGAACATTACTACTCTAAGTTTCTGTCCTGCTTCTCATCAAATAGTCCGCTTCCAGACTACCACGAATTATTGGGAAAAAAAACTATTAACTATGAACGCGATCTCAAATAGTAAATTATTAATTACCAGATAATTAGGTAATAATATGTCGTTGTACTTTAATATTGAAAGTTTTTATAATGAAAAAAAACAAAAACATCTGATTCCTACGAAAAAAACAGGTCAAAATGAATAAATCTGTAGCAAATGCGTGAGCTTGTTATAAGTAGAAGACCACAGCAACTCATAGAGCAGCAAGGCTGCTTCGTAAACAAATGCGTTCATGGAGTACAGTAAACATTTGTTTACAGATCATTCAACTTAATAAAAAATAACTGTTTATGTCTATTAGGAATTTATGCAACGGCCCGTTTTTTCTTGTACCCACGTGTCAGACCCGGATTCAACAAAATTTATTTAACAAAATTTGGTAATTATTAAAGGAGAAATTATTTTAATATATGGTCGTATTTCTTTTGGATTTACCTTTCTTGTGATATTAGTTACGAGTAGTTACAAGGCACTCAAGTATGTATTTAGTACAAACGGGGTTAAACTTAGGTAAGGTTGGTGCGTGTGCCATTCATATTAAATATGCATATACAATAGCGCTTTAATTACTATATGCGGCACTTTCCATTATTTCCGCTGTACAATTATAACATTGCATAAGTAAATAACTCAGCATATTACGCGTTTCGAAAGCAAACAAACAAACGTCAACATTAATAATGGTAAATAATATGTGGGCGCTTGATTAATGCTCGGCCTAATGGACTATATTTACTTTTATACGCCATTTTAATTGGAACCATTGCATTTTTGACAGGGCTTGCGTTAGATTCGGCGTCGTTCTAGCACTACATTTGTAATTTTTGACGTGTCTACTGTTCGGAATATTTTAACACTGATTTCTGCTTAATATTCTTATATTCTTTATACCTATACGTTTTGTACACTGTCCTACAGGCGCGTAGGTCGCAAATAAGTGAGATATTATTTATGGAAATCTGGATTTATAAACGAGAGATGTAGATTATTATATGGTGCACTATTTATTTTTTAATCTACGGCTCTTACGTATATTGAAATACCAAGGATATACTATTACAATAGCGTGTTCATAAATAAGATGTAGTAATCAAATTAAAACAAGTAGGCAATTTAAATGTAACGCCCACATTGCGTACAATTGCTTGATGTAGATAATGTTTGATAAATGATAAGGCTGCTTTACTAGTTGTATAGTTGGTACAACTATGGAAACCATGGATGTTTTTTATTCTTAAGACATATTGTAAATTCTGTACGGAATTTGTTTCATCAGTGTGTCAATTAACTTTATCTTGTTATTTCTCAAGAAAACTAAAAAGTGATAACATTTTTACTAATTCCGAAATACAGCTCTGACAGTTTAAGTGTTTAGCTTACATGCATAAATTTTCAATATTAGGTAAAAGTTTGATGTAGATATAAATTTCCTGGAAGTACATATTACCAAATTATCTTAGAATCGCCATTACTGTTCTTATTATGATATGTAGCATATAAACGAGTTGTAGGAATAAAGTTGAATTGTCAATCAGAAATTCGATATCGATCATGGTTATCGATCCTGATCACCTATCATTATAAAAGCAGTAATCTCGAATTCAATAATTGAAATTTTCGAATCCTATTACCGAAGTTACAATTTAAAGAGGGCTCTAGTGTATATACCTATCACCCTTAATGTTAGCAGTTAAATTCTTTACCAATACAGGGTGTCCGCGATATACAAAGCATGCTTTTAAGGGATGATAGCTAAAACGATTTAGAAACAAAAACATATAATACACCTTGGGTCTATCTGTAAGCGTAAACGAGAAAAAAAAATATTTCTAAAAAACCTTATTTGGTCAAACTGTACAAGAAAACTCATCCATATTGCTTCTTAAATAACCAAAAAACCATATCAAAAATTTAGGGTTGAAAATAACTGAAAACAACGATGAAAACGAATTATTTCATACTTTGAAATTGAAGCGTGGTGTCATTTCTCTTCTACCATACTGTACTCGTATGCAGTTAGAAGGGCAGATGCACGCCAAGCATCATCTGTTTATACGACCTTGAACTTGTATGGTAAGAAGTCAATGGCCATACGTTTTAAAATAAAGGTACCTTTGCGTTTTTTTTAATAATGTTATGACAATAAAATCGATGTTATGTTGAAGTTAGAGTGAAAAGGGCGTATTTAATAGCAGCCTCCGATCGGTAAATGAAAATTTAAGTTGAGGGAAAGTCGCATTGAATGAAATCAATGTAATTACTGCTATTATGTTATGGCGCTTTAAACTCTTTCGTAAAGGCTACTACAAAATGGTGTTCTTTTCTTTTATTTGTGATAAATTGGTGGTCCTAAAAAGGACTTTTTTGAGAGACAGGAGAAAATGTATTACAGGAAAGGCTCGATGTGTTGCAACACACGCCTGTAATCGTTGGGTAAATCTTGCATTGATCAGCTGTCGGTGTACAGTATGCATCGATGTTTGTGACATGAGAAATAATTTCTTTTCTCGGTTACGCTTACAGATAGACCCAAGGTGTATTATATGTTTTTGGTTCTAAATCGTTGTAGCTATCATCCCTTAAAAGCATGCTTTGTATTTCGCGGACACCCTGTATTTTGCACCAGCCCTGCAAGTAGAATTTCTTCCCATCAATTATCCCATTGGACTTATGCGTCATGAAACCACTGTAGAGTTCCATGCTCAGCTAGATATTAGCTTAAGTCACTTCAGTTATCCTGACCATCTTTTACCTTTCTTGTTCCTTCTCCTCTTTCCTACTTATGATAGTGTTGAGCATGCCCTGGTTCTAACGCCAGTTTTCCTGAGAGTATATTATAAAGTCGACAAGTGGATCGGAAATCAGTACACCAATCTCCTCTTCTACTTTCTATCTGGGGTTGTTCCACCGGAGGCACTCTAAAACGGTGTGTTCGGTTGACAGCGTAGTGTCTAAACATGCCCTGTTATTAATGTTAAGGTATTAGCTCCTTTTGTCGGTGCTTGAACTCAACCCGACCAGAATGTTTCAGACAAGCCTGTTTCCTTTTTCCTCGTCGCAGCACCTCTGCCATATCCTATAGAAATTCATCAGGTATACTCTCTCCTTCGCCATGTGGTCCGCGGGTATAGTGCTGATCACCTGCAGCACCGACGCAAACACAGTTCTATAGACCGACGTAAAACGAGATATTAATTGAAGTTGATAGGATATTATCTATAAAACGGTTGGAAGCGCTTGGAGGCTGTGGGCAACGGCATTTTAGTATTTGTGTTAATGCGACCAGCTGTAGACAGCATTGTTAAATAATAATATTAAAAACTTCGACGGTTAGAGTGTCTATTATGATAGCTTCCGGATTTTGACTGCGTTATAGTAGCGTAAATATATGCAAACAAAGAAAAAAATAAAACAAAACACAAGAATAAATAAAGAAACAAAAAAAACTACTGAAACTTCTGAATTCTTCTTTTTCATTGTTATCCCGGGCAAGCGATTGAAATTTGCCAATATGATTTTTTGTATACGTTCTCAGCTTTAGGCAAAGTGCATGCGGACCATCCAAGACAAGTCTTGGATATTAAACCTAGTTGCCGCAAATCTTTGATTCGTTTATGGATAACTGCCAGACTGACTCGATTTAGAATGTGCTGCGTTAATGAAATGTCAATGTGGTGTGAAAGTACATGAAATTTGGGTATGACTTGATGGTCGCGATAGTTGGATAGAAAGGTTAGATTACGTAAATTTTAAATTGAAATTTGGGTTTTGGAAAAAAATATTTTACTATCACGCAATTTTTAAAAACATTCCTCAACGAAATAGAATATAAAGATTATTTTGAGTACTTAAGCAAATCGTTTTTCTAGAATATCAGCACTTATACGAGGATATTATGATTAAATTACAACTAATAAAACTACAATAAGGGAACCTAAAAATATTACATTAGAGTGAACATAAACATAAGCATACATATATAATACAACAATTGCAAGATTAATAAGCAGTACTAAGATAATGAGAACAATCATGCCCAGCGAGACACGCGCATTAATGACAATCAGTTGGATAGAAAATACTACTTTCGTATTTGACCAGCAAATACAGAGTAGCACAGCATGAGAAATTTGATTTTACGATATACATAGTTAAACGATAGGAAAACGACCTTTCAATATATTCCACGCGGGAGCTGAGAGGACTCTCTTTCGTACATCAATACTATACAAAATTATTCGAAACAATATTTTTCAACTTAGTTTTCTCATGAAAAACTAATTTTGGTATTAAAAATAGTTGAATCAAATTAGGCCCTCCTTGACATATTAATCAAAGTCTCCTATTCAAATATTTAGAATATGCCGTTGAAGTAATGAATACCATAAATGATACAGAATTATAGAATTATATAAGCGCTGAACTGTAGATATACATACATACACATTATCGATTTAACTATACGGTGTTTTAATCTGACAATAAACATCTAAACGTCATACAAAGAAAGCAGTGTTAGACGTCTGCTCATTTTCTACAGTAAAACGAGCACTACTAAAGGCTGTATTTCTTAGGATGTAATTGTTAGCAATTGCATAAACTTTTCCAAGTATAGAACATATACGTGAATGTAACTTGCGGTGAGAGGTGGAGACCTTTAAGATTTATACAATATTTAAGAATTACAATAGAATACTTAACGTCAATACAAGAGGTTTAACAATGCCTTTACCCGGGTTTCTTTTCATGTCGGCAGTTGGAAGGTGTTGAAAAATGTATAATGACTTGGTCTGTGACATAATCTTACATTTTGAGGTATTAGGTACACCTGTACTCGACGGTCGAGATGTTTGCTTTCGAAGCACTCACAAAGAATTACAAATATTTTTATCCCACTCGAGCTCGGCCTTTTAATGTAAAAGTTACTCGAGAATAAAGTGGTTAAACACGATTTTAGTGTGTTCGGGATTACGTACGTTATGTTTGGTTTATTTATTCCATTGTTTGCGATAGTATTAAGTATTAAAATGTAGAATCGATAAAATAAACAATTTCTTTTCTTTACGCTACGAAGTGCATTTTATAACATACCTATTTGATTTCTTTTGATATGTAATAGCAACGTAAGTACATACCTACATATACAGACCGTTGCATCGCAAGTGCCGTCAAAATATTATATCGATAGTTGAACGGTA
>SMLS01049469.1:0-11099 GCA_004785975.1 Popillia japonica | reverse complement strand
ATTTTGTCATTAATAATTTAAGTATAGCTCAAGAACTTTGTTTTATTTTCTGTGATTATTAATACAGAAATTATATAAAATTAAATTGCAAAGCACACGAGAAGTTTAGAACAATCAAAATATTTAATCTCTCAAGGTCGTATTATATTTGGGAAGACATTTTTGAAAGATCTACGGAAGCGAAATTTATGAAATCACTGTGATTTAAATTCTGATAAACTGTAAGCACACACGTTTGCTACAAACCAATATACATAGATACATAGATCTATAATAGAAATACTGCAAAAATAAATTTCGGTAACAAAGTTAAGATTTTTTGTAAAAAAACCTACTTAAGATCTTACAAAGTATTTGATTAAAAAGCAAAAAATGTTTCAAAATTAGAAAAAGTATAAGTACTAAATGTATACGAAAAAATTCTAAAAATATTTAAATTACCCGCCATAAATTAAACCCGTTGATAATAGTCATTTATGGATAGTTTATCGAAGTTTTTGTTGTCATAGGTATATGTATATTCCCAAATCTGGAAATCTGCTCTGATTGCCTTATAAAATTGTGCAGTGATACTTAATTAATTATTGCGTTATGAACACAGTCAATTGTTTTCATTTTTTATTCTATTTTTTAACTCGTCGAATGGCTTGGATTCCATGGTTATAAATGTTACCTACTATGTATGTTAGCAGATTTTCTATGTGAAACTATAACAAACATTATAACAAATTTTAAATAATAATAAAACACAATTTACATACAAGAACTATTGTAAACATATAAGTTATAGCAGCAGAATAGAAGGAAATGCGATTATGCCGCGACTATTTAAAAATCAAATAATTTTGTAAATAATAAAATATAGTTTTATTTACATATGTACATTATGTGTATGTTGTGTATACCTATATATAATATACTTATTTATCGCAGATTACACACATACTCTAGAAGTACAATAATATTCAAGAAATTAAATAAACGGTACTGTATCAAATATAGATATGATCCAGGATACACCGACACAGGTATGCCGACACGCAAGTTATGCATACGTCATTGCGAACATTAATCGTTAAATACAAGTTTTTCAAATATAATTTGCTTCGCACTGGCGTCATGCGCGGCTTTGACGATAGTTGGTTTTGAAACGAGCACACCTGTATTTGTCTATCATTACACTTCAAATCTATGAAAGTTGTCGACACTTGTCAAGTATGTATTCGTTTATCAATATGGGACAATGTTGCCAAATCGTTTGTCTGTTCTTAATTTAAAGTATTTATACATGCTCTCGCCAGGTTACGCCACTTGACAGTTGATGTTATTCTGTATATTTCATGTTCTTATTTTTCACGCCATTTATTCATTTCGCTACTAATTAAGATTATATTTTAGTATGATACATATAAAATATTGAAGAATTTTTGTACAGAGCCGTTTTAGCTATTTTCCACAAATTCTTTTTTTTCTCGCTTAATATTGCTTTATATTAAAAAATCGCTCTGTGCAAATTGAATACGGTAATTCAAGAATGCATAGAAAGAAGAAATTGTTTAAATTTTACTTTCTATCGAACACATTTTGAAAAATCGGACTAGCTTTATATCTATGCAACCAATAACGATACTCCAGTATGCTCTTAACTGCATGCTTTGTATATTGCAGACACCCTGTATATGGAATGATCTACTGGAAAGAAATTGGAATGAACCTAAAGTAATTGCAATAACTAAAGAGAAACAAACAACGAACATAAAGATAAAAGAGACAGAAATTCCATCCTTTCCTTTCCTTTTACCAATATTTTGGAATCACTATAGACGGAACTGCAAAAACACGAAACAGAGATAACCAACCGGATAGAAGAAACCAACAAAGTGTATTTATTATACCTCGAAAGAAGCTATCTTAACAACAAAGAACTAGAACGAACAAAAATGATCGTCCTCAAAAACAAAATTACCGACTAATTCTTCTTTATTGACTGTGAAATTTGGATCGTAACGAAGGAAGAGAAGAGTAAACTGCAGGCAACTGAAATGAAGAACTTAAGAAGGGTGAAACATGTGATCATAAAAGACAAAATATGTAATGATACAATTAGGCAAGACCTAAAAATGGAACCAATTTTACATTTCATCGAAAAAAGGCAACTTCACCACACTTTCTACGAGTGCGACAAGTGGAGCGACTACAGAGCAACGCTACAAGAAGTGGGCCCTTTAACGCCGGACAACGTCGTGCAAACAATGCGATCAGGAAACTACTGGCAGAAGATCGTCACGTTCGTCGAAAAGATGCTGAAAGAGAAGAAGAGAGAGACCCAAGTAATGGAAGCAGCCAACCGAGGCTAACTACCGGGTACCATCCTGAAGTAATGCGACCAGCAGCGGTTCCGCGATGAATGTTACAACGGACAAAGTGAGGTTTTTTAGTGCGTGCACACACCGGTGACGAATTTTGTCACTGATGGTGGATTAAGTCATTTTTCCTCACTTAAAACAAGAAAAAATTAAAACAACTTAAATATAAAGTACCTACCTAAGTGAATTTGATTCTACTAATATAATAAAAAACTAATGCAACGATAACTAAGGAAGTATACTATGTTTCATACTTATGTATAATTAGCTCAGATTACAAAAAGACTTATGAGCTTTGCTTAAAACTAACAAACTTCTGCCGCTACATTTTTTGGAACTGACTTCAGAAATATTTGGGCGTACATATTTGAATAATACTGTACCTACTCTAATAATAAACTAATTCTTAATTTTCATCAAACTTCCACTGGTTCTTGAATGACAAACGATGTTATTTTGTTAAACCTAACTTGAACAAAACCAAGAACGCGAAATAGTATATTACATAACGAGAGTTGTAAGTAGCTTATTCTTATTACATGCGAGTAGAAAAATTGCGCGCGAGCCGCGTTGCGGCGAGCGCAGTAATTCTACGAGCATGTAATAAGCTTACAACTCTAGTTGTGTAGTATACTTTTTCTACGAGCAAATTTCTACGAACCAATTTACTAATTTACATTGTTTGTTGTACGCCACTCCATTGCTGTTACCTATACCTTTTCATATCTTTCTCTTGATTTTTCTGGTACATAATAGGTTTTGAGTAGTGTTCGCAGCTAACTGAATAATATTGGGTGGCGTATTACTCAATTCATTTTCGCTATCCGATGAACTCATTTCAGTTATTTATTTTAAAATAAATGTATATTCTGATAGCGGACAGCGAGTTTTGATTAATTTTAATCTGTCAAAATTATGGGCGGGTACTAAATCGTTTCCATGGTTATTTAATTGTTTTTATACATATAGAACTGAAGCGTAATTTTTTTTATTACGTGCTTAGTCATTACATGTCAGTAGTCAGTAGCTTGTAATGATCTGTTTACTTAGCAACCAGATAGTAGGTAATAGGTAATTGAGTAGAAAAAGTACTTTTTGTTTGTAGCTGTGTACATATGTTAATTTAGTCATAAAAATTGAATTTCTACAGTGCCTACATGCACATATTCTGTGGTTACACTTTGGAGGACATCTAGTCATTTTGCAATACACATCAGTTTTTTAAAGTTTTGTCCTGAAATAATGACAATGAACAAAATTAATACTGAAATAATTTTTAAACTCATATTTCTATTTTTGTACTATTCAAAAAATATTAGATTGTAAATACTTCCAGTTCACGTGATACATAAAGGTAATCAATACTACTATTTACATACGTATAGTCTATGTGCATACATACATATGTATATTGCTTTATTGGATGCAATTATTCTAATGTATGTACTTTAATTAACATATTATCTCTATCTTAGCTAAGTCTTACTGCAAAATGCAAATGATTTCAAATGTTACTACTAAACAAATACTATATGCACGTTTTGTTTTGAATTGCAATTATAAATCGTTTACATAACATTCTAGTAGTAATATCTTCATCTGACATTATCTGGCTCATACAAACATAACATAAATTATTTGTTGTTAGATTGCTTACGGTCAAGGCAACTTTTTAGAAAATGGTTTATGTAAATCACTACGTCACTAAAAGATTTTAAATATTGCCGTAATAAAATAAGGGTCAAGGTCGTGTTGTTAATGTTTTCTTGTTAACGTTATAGTATAGTGTGGTAAATACAGAGTAATTCTTTTAAAAAGGACAACACCTCAACAGTTCAAAATAAAGCCATAATGAAAACAATTATGTGAATTTCTAATATACATAAGTCTTGATATGTTTTATTCGCCCTTCTCCTAGTTGAAGCAAACCATGGACATTTTAACTAGAATGTTCTACGTTGCAATACACTGATGGAAATAATTGACGGGCACACCCCGTATAATCTTAACACGTGGTTCTAGCGGAATGAAATTTGGTATAGAAGTAGTGCTAAACCAGTATAACTTACCCTTACGCGGAGAGCGTCGTAACCCTGCTGGGAGCGGATGCGCGTACCATCGCGACACGACGAGGCATGAGGCGAATTTTTGCGACGCAAATATATTTCCAAGTATTTAATGAGTGTTTGTCCGACTGTTACGTCACAGTAAATATATTTCATCCATCCACAAAAATGGAGTTTTTAGAGTTCTTTGTCAGTTTGACGTTTTGTTGACAGCACTGAGTTAACCTTAATTTCATATGTGCTTCTTTTATTAAGTTATGGCATTTGATAACAATTTTTCCTTATAAATGTTATTATAAAAAGGATAGGCTATACGTAATATTACTTGTTCTTGTTTGAATTAGACATGATCAATTATTAATATTCGCTACCCCCACATAACCTACAAAATACCAAACATCAACAAACACGTTGCAGATATATTTGGAGAATGCAGTAAACACTTTGCAACAATGACGTCTTTAATAACGCAAAAAGCAAATACATCGAATACAAAGAGAAACGCAAAAACTTCCTGTTTTGAGTAAATATATATATAAATATTTGAATGTATTTGGTTCGCAAAAATTCACCTATGGAGTCACTAAGTTGTATGGCAGCGAGACGGATGGCCAAGCGTGCGGCCTCAACTCGCTCTGATAGTTGCTCAGCGTTAGCTGGGGCAGCCGGATAACGTTGAGGTCTCCAACCGAGCATTCTTATACGGCACTCTTTCTCAAAGGCCTGTACTATACATGCGACGTGCGGTCGAGCGCTGTTGTGCGTATATAGAAGACGTGGGCGCTGCCGAATGAGAGAAGCACAACGGGCCGTAGCACCTCACCTGCATATCGGCGACCCGTCATCGTCTGCTGTACACACAGTAGACGTGTACGTCCTTCATATGTAACAGCACCCCATACAATAATGCCCTGCTGGGGGTGGATATGGCGTGGTTGAACGCACTGCTCGAGTAAACGCTCACCAAATCGCCGACGATCAAATATACGCGCGTCAGTGATGCCCAATTCGAATCTTGTTTCGTCGAAAAACAAAATGTACCTCGGCAACATTGTAGAAAAAAGAACGCTCAAACAGACATGCCTTACGTATGTGGTAGCGGTGAAATGAGATTGCGTTAATTAGGATTTCATTGAACAAGCATAAAGTCCTGCGCCTGCGTTGTATGTTCAACCAGCCGCAATCCTTCAGTTTATGTGATACATACGTATGAATATGCTCAAATTTTCTAATGCTGAAAATATAGCGTAGACAGGAATTCTACACCTTTTGGACGCGGTATTCCGTATTAGAATCGATAGCTGTGTCACACACAACCGAGTAATAAGCAAGCCGCAGTATGCGCAATTCGCAAAATCTGACGCTGATGTGAGTATTTAAAGTAGATCCATGAGGATAGAGTTTTCATCGTGAGGTACGAAGTTCTAATATATCTACCAATCTGCTCTCTCAACCTGAAACTGTTGTCCAATACAAGTCCCAAGTCTCTGACACTGTCCACAATAAGCAAAACTGAGCGATTCATCTTCACTTCCAGCACCCTTTGCCACTCCGTACAAGTGTTAGAGTTACCAAACAAAATTTCTTGCGATTTAGAGGGATTAACGTTTAAATTAAGCTGTCTAAATAGATCAAGTATGGAAGTCATAGGGTTAAGATCGTCTACAGTCCAGAGCGTGTCAACCACGCTAGAGGCGAAAACTTGACACGCCGCTAGCGTGGTTGACACGTCGCTAGCGTGGTTGACACGTCGAGTTACCGTGACCTTCTGGTACCCACCCAGTTAACCTCCTTGCTCCTGAAGAAACCGCTTACATTAGTGGCGAAACGTCGAGTTTATTGTATATCTTGTACATTTTATTTTGTACTGTATATATTTTACTAACCATGACACCATCAACACTCGGAAACCCTCATTATAGAGACTCGGGCCGTGGAAGCCTTCGATATCACAGTACTGTAGTTCTTGGAAGCTGACTTTTTCAATGCGGTCCGGAAGCAATCTATTGAAAATGTTTAAGAAAAAAATCTTTGCGAAGAGTCATACAGTAAGTTACCGTATCATATGGTACATGCAGTACAATTTTAGGGAGGGGATTGTTTTATGTCCTTATAATATGCACCTGTATCATGAATTGTTGTCACCTGATCATAATAGGCGCATGTTACATTGTCATTGGTTCACCCAACATTTATTAACAACAATGACCTCTTGAATTTGGCATGCGAGATTTCATTTGAATTTATGTATTGATTCACACCCGTCATATATTTCGTAAGTCTCTGTTGCATCTCCAGAAAGTGAGAGCGTAGATTTCGCAGACGGTTGACATCTTTCATTTTTAACGGAACTATCAGTACTGAGACTACATTTTTGAACCCTTCATAAACTAGTTTCACAAAAACGAGCTGCAACAGGGTATTGATATTGTTTTTAGTTCCTTTAATGTTTCCATGGCTAGTCCTCTTGTAAATGAAGTTGATTTAAAGAATCTGTGCTTGTTTTGCTTGTACAGTATAATTGCTCGTCTTACAATAATTATCAATTGTGTTGTGTACACTATTAGACAATAAATAAATAAATAAACGTGTATGCAAATATACTGACTACGAACTTCGTTTAGTTATTTAGCGATTATTTGTTTTTGTCGTCAAATGTGAGTTACACAATACTTCTGGAAGTTTAATGTTATATTAAATAAAATACATAGGCAGTACTTTATTGTAAAAAATAGTATTACTCACTAACTCTATAAAATACGGCATTAAATTAAAAACAAAGCTATACAATATTTTCCTGTTTTAATCCATACAAAACAAGTTGAGGACTTATCTTTTTCTAAATTGCCGTTATTAGAAACTCTAATGGTATTCTTATTCGGTTAGTTTTTTATCCTTGCTTTGCATAATTTGTAAACATTCGTGCAGTTATAATGAAAACGATTACATATTAATATGGAATGTTATCAAAATGTCAATGTCAAAGTCCACTTTTAAAACTATTACTTAACTTTGCAAGTTTTTCTGTAATTATTTCTCATGAACGTGTCTTCAAGTTATGTACTTTTTATCTATTTCATAAAAAAAAGTTCAATTATCTATAAGAAAAAAGTGCAATAACTGCTACAAAAATAGTGAGCTGCTTCTGTTTATTAAAATAACTTGCGAGGACATGCTACTTACCTACTTACTTTTCTTTTGCAACTAAGTTTAGATTCATTTAAATTATACTACTCAATTTATTAGAAAATAGGATATTACTTTACTGACTTTCGAAGGGTACAACCACTTATGACTTATAAATTACACTAGGTTTGGGCATGTCTCCTTCTCCAAGATATCTGAAATTTAAAAAAATACACAGATAAATCTGTTTAAGTACCTACCTGAAATAGTGTAGATACAAGACTGTTTGTAGCAATAATACACTAAAAAAATCACAGATTCTTGGAAATGAATATCTAGAATCGATTTTAGCTGTAGTGTAAAAAAACTTAACATACTTATAAGTTTTTCATCTTGCGCTATAGCATTTAAACTTTTTAACTCATCGTCTTTCACTTGTTGATAAAAATCATCGACGTTTAAAATAAATACTACCATAACTGCTGCTGAAGCTAAGACTAGATGAAAGAAAATGTCCATTACCACATTTACTACAAGGTACATCAAACTCCACGTCCATTTATTTGTAACACAGTCGATTAATAAATCGATAGCACAAAAACAGAACTAAAATTAATTAATTTTGGAACTCGTTGGAGAACGTAAAAGTGATGTCTTACAGATAATATCACCTTTAAAATAAAGAACAGCACCTTAATAACTATACTTCCATTGTAATTTTCTACTGGGCTATTGCTCATGTTATTGTTATCGCCTTCCAAGTGAAGCATTTTGCTATCAGCATGGTTTTTGCTGGTATACATACAGAGTTCTAATCCGTTTATAATTCTAACGTCGTGGTTTTTCATTTTCAATTTTGAAGATGTCCAAAGCCATTATTTATTCATTTACACTTTTACTTTTAATTTAAGTAATATCGTTAAATGCGCATAAGATTTTGCTACGTTATCCAAAAAGGCAGTTGGGTAGGGTATATTTTAGAACTAACGTCAAATTTTGAAGTTTATTATTTATAGATATTATAAATCAATTCAAATGTTTGATGATTTTATCCATTTATCCTTGAATTATGTCTAATTATACTTGCCCGGTACAATAAATTTACAAACGTATATTTTCTTCCATTGGTTTCCCGTGAACAATAAGCACGTGCTGAATATTTAAAAACATCCAATGATGATGATAAATCCAATTCCCTGCCCCTGATATTTGTATACAATCCCGATATCCATTGTTTTTTAATTCGGAGGAGTTGAGGTTATTCCTCCCAATTACAACAGAAAATTTTTTGGTTTTTGAACCGAATTATCGTGATCATTAATCAAGCCTAGATTCATTTACTATACATTCATTAACATATAATTATATTAATGCCAAAGGAAATTAGTGGAATATAGCAATTACATACATACATATACAGGGTGTCCGCGAAATACAAAGCATGCTTTTAAGGGATGATAGCTACAACGATTTAGAAACAAAAACATATAATACACCTTGGGTCTATCTGTAAGCGTAAACGAGAAAAAAATTATTTCTCATGTCACAAACTTCGATGCATACTGTACACCGACAGCTGATCCATGCAAGATTTACCCGACGATTACAGGCGTGTGTTGCAACACATCGAGCCTTTCCTGTAATACATTTTCTGCTGTCTCTCAAAAAAGTCCTTTTTAGGACCACCAATTTATCACAAATAAAAGAAAAGAACTCAATTTTGTAGTAGCCTTTACGAGAGAGCTTAAAGCGCCATAACATAATTGCAATAATTACACTGTTTCGTTCAATGCGACTTTCCCTCAACTTAAATTTTCATTTACCGATCGGAGGCTGCTATTAAATACGCCCTTTTCACTCTAACTTCAACGTAACATCGATTTTATTGTCATAACATTATTTAAAAAACGCAAAGGTACGTTTATTTTAAAACGTATGGCCATCGACTTCGTACGATACAAGTTCAAGGTCGTATAAACAGATGATGTTTGGCTCACATCTGCCATTCTATTGAATACGAGTACAGTGTGATGGAAGAGAAGTGACACCACGCTTCAATTTCAAAGTATGAAATAATTCGTTTTCATCGTTGTTTTCAGGTATTTTCAACCCTAAATTTTTGATATGGTTTTTTGGTTATTTAAGAAGCAATATGGATGAGTTTTCTTGTATAGTTTGACCAATTAAGGTTTTTTAGAAATAATTTTTTTTCTCGTTTACGCTTACAGATAGACCCAAGGTGTATTATATGTTTTTGTTTCTAAATCGTTGTAGCTATCATCCCTTAAAAGGATGCTTTGTATATCGCGGACACCCTGTATATGTAGATATTTCTTGAAAAGTGTTGAGAAATACTTAAACTTACTTAAAAAACCTATGACAATTAATTTAAAAAAACACAAACAGCAAATCACGACTGTACCTTTTGCCGGTGAAACTCTAAATTACTCCTCCGAATTAAAAAAACGGACTATAGTTGCAACTTCATTATAATTAATTATGTATCCCGTCAACATTGATGACCTTAATACTTGTTTTGTATATGCTTTCACAGTGTCACTACATCATTTACATTTAATGTGCCTTACATTGCTTTATATCTAAAAAATCTATGTAAACGTGTTACAAGTTTTATTAAATAAAACCACATAAAACCAACTATTTCACCACTTCATACACTTTATTGTCAAACATTACCTACAACTCAACTAACTAGCTAGTATATTACAAATCGCCAGTGCCTCGTTTATAGAGTACTGCAGTACCGTGAACTCCAGAAGTATCCGTAGTGCAGTTAATCCCCAATACTCTCAGAAGAAATACCAAAATGTTAACACGGCCATCCTGCATGTGGCGTGGCCTCACGCTCTACATTCTAAGAAAAATAAAATGGAAATAAAAACCGTTTACCTTTAAACAATTGACCATTTAAGGTCCAACAATTGACCATTTAAGGTCCAACAAATGACCATTTAAGGACCAACAATTGACCATTGAAGGTCCAACAAATGACCATTTAAGAACCAACAATTGACCATTTAAGGTCTCATAATTGACCATTTAAGGTCCAACAACTGACCATTTAAGGTCCAGCAATTGACCATTTAAGGTCCCATAATTGACCATTTAAGGGCCAACAATTGACCATTTAAGGTCCAACAATTGACCATTTAAGGTCCAACAAATGACCATTTAAGGTCCAACAATTGACCATTTAAGGTCCAACAAATGACCATTTAAGGACCAACAATTGACCATTGAAGGTCCAACAAATGACCATTTAAGGTCCAACAATTGACCATTTAAGGTCCAACAAATGACCATTTAAGGTCCAACAATTGACCATTTAATGTCCAACAACTGACCATTTAAGGTCCAATACATGACCATTCAAGGTCCAACAATTGACCATTTAATGTCCAACAACTGACCATTTAAGGTCCAGCAAATGACCATTTAAGGTCCAACAATTGACCATTTAAGGTCCAACAAATGACCATTTAAGGTCGAACAATTGACCATTTAAGGTCCAACAAATGAC
>SMLS01049465.1:0-11448 GCA_004785975.1 Popillia japonica | reverse complement strand
TTTTAAAGCATAGATTTAAAATAAGTCCTGTACATTATTAGCAAATATTATCAAGTCATCTTATATAATTTTTTGTATTCTTGTAGATACTGGCTATAAAATACATACCGAGATTATTGTTCACATTTCGGTCTCTGAGGCTTTTCCATACTTTTCCATAAATGCTATAACTATATTCCAATAATAATGGCACCATGAAAGGAGCACTGATAATAATCAGTGCTCCTTTCATGGTGCCATTATCCCTCTTTCATTTTCTAATATTACTTCGTTCTTTGATTTACTTCGTTCTTTGATTTTATATATAAATATATATGTATGTGTCTCGTTGGTTTCCCTTTTTCTTAATGATTTTAGTATCTCATAAAACAGTAGTTCTTATTCTGTCATAATTTTTCCGTTATCCATATGTAATTTGTTCAGTTTCTGGTAAATGTTATTTACTTTAAGTAAAATGTGAATGTTTCTTAAGAAATTTTTGGTATATATGCAGATGCATAAGTTTGATTACATCAACATTATTAATACATCCGGTGCTTGTTAGTATCGATGAGAGCTCACTTATACTTGTTTGGATACTTAGCCTTTATGTGCGTATTATACATGTTTGTCATTTGTTACTACTTTCCTTACATACTTACATACATACATTTCCCTTATATCTGATGTACGTTGAGTATTAGAATGCTCTTACGAAATTAACTTGTAAATGGTTTTAAATTACTAAGGGTAGTGACTATCCTCAAAAGGTAGTGTCGTACCTTTCTAGGTAGCTGGATTATTAGCATGCTATTAGAATGTTAAAGGAATTCGATAACATTGCCGAACGCATTAAAGGTCCATTAAAATATAAAAACCAAGGAAAAGGTTAGACAGCCTCGATGCTGATGTAAAATAGGCGTATAAAAAGTATGAGGGTGCTATACAGGACTATAAATTTCAAGGGTAGAAGATCAAATAAGAATGTAGTAGGGAGAAATTTTCTCTTGATTACTTAACTGAATAAATTAAAATACTTTTTTTTCAATAAAGCAAACGCGGAATGAGTTGGATAAAAGTGTATTGAAAGTTTGATAGGCAATGTTGTTGAGTTGTGAAATTAAGGCTCGTAGTTGTTGCAGCGGTAATGTCTGAAAATACTGAAATTTTGTGGATTTATCGCCCCTTCTGTACCACTGCATATCTAGGAAGTATAATGTACCAATAAATTCTCATTTTCCAATGACGAATTTATACAATTTAAGCAGTATTCTGTTTGATATATGTATGTCTTATAAACAGGAGCTCGTAGTAGACAATATTTTTTCAATTTTGCATTGCAGTGGAGGCTTTAAAGTGATCGTCAGATTATTAAGAACTTGTATCGATTTATATTAAGAGGACCTTTTAAATGGAATAGTTCTGTGCCGAAGTATATAATTCTCACCTTCCTTTGGCTGTGCATCGTACATTTTGCTGCTAATTGTTAAGCTACGTTTAGATTTTTTTTAGAAAATTACAATTTCTTCTGTATTACGACTAGCAGTGATTGAGTTGAAAAGATGAACCCAAAAGATCAAACCGCGTCGTAATCTTAATTCGATATCTACATGCAAAATATAACGACATCTCCGGTCCAGTATTCTTTTCAGTGATTGGTTCTCGTGTCTAAAATCAGTGTTTCAACGTTACCACCAATTAATATCTTAATATGAGCGTTCAATGCGCAGAACAGATGAAATCACGTTGGCCACCTTATTGTTATTATGAAAGTAAATGGTAACTCTTTTTTTTCTGATGTTATTCTCAGAGCCGTTCACAGGAACACATTCTTAGTAACCGATTAGATACAATGGCCATATCAGACCCTCCAAATACTATATGCAGTAAACTCTTACAGGAAGGCATGATGCTTAACATCGTTAATAACGCTAACAGATTTTCCATCATCCAAAAGTTTATACACATAATTTAATATGGTATAGAGTCCATCTCATATGAACTTAGCTATGATAAACGGCCCAATCAACAATTTTTACGGACTCAGACGTAAGATTATTCGTCGATAGTTACCTGTATCTGAGTGGTTACACGTTTTGTGGGTGAAAATTGTTTTGAAGATTTTTAATAGTTCTGGATTCTATGTTGCTGATACTTATTTCCACTCCTAGACCAATTATAACACTTTTAATTCGATTAAAAATCAATTTATTCCAGAATCTTTACAAATTAGGTTTTCGTTACACAACTTCTTCAGTGGAATAAAATTGACATTTAATTCTTGTTTGAAAAGTAGTTTGTGTCTGTTGCTACTAGTGTCTTTTATGTATTTTTTATGTTTGTTTTTAATGTTAAGATAATACAAAATAACACGAACATAAAAACAAATTGGTACATAAAAGACACTAGTAGCAACATACACTTAAACTACTTTTCAAACACTTCGGTAAATTAAAAAAAAAGCGTCATTAATAGTTTAGTTGCTCAAGCTATTGAATTAGCACATCCTGATTTTAGGAAAGATAATTTAAGCAAAGTTAGATCAGTTTTACAAAAAATAGTTATCTCAAAGAATTTTACGAAAAATTAATAAAAAAACGAATACATAACATATACAACACAGACACAAAAAAAGAAAATAGTTATAAAAAGAGATTAATATATGAAATGATATACATTAAAAAAGAAAATATCTCGGTCAATTTTCGAACAGATATCGAAAACTTAAGTATTATTTATAATAATTAAATCATCTAGGCACGCCTTGATTTTTATGATTATATAGTTACATTTGAAACACATCTTAATTTATCCACGATATTGTAAACATAATCCTATATATCATTGCATTTCTTTGTCTGTAGATTATTTTGTTGATAGGCATAGTTAGTTGTTTATTAATTGACACGAATTATGTCAATTTTATTCCACTGAAGAAGTTGTGTAACGAAAACCTAATTTGTAAACGTTCTGGAATAAATTGATTTTTAATCGAATTAAAAGCGTTATAATTGACCTAGAAGTGGAAATAAGTATCAGCAACATAAGATAAGTACATAAAGGTCCTAAAAATACATATACTCTTCCTAAAACAGAAATTAAGTTGCTGTATCGCTGACAACAAATTTTGCAAATGCAGCGTGGGACCATATCTCTTCCAGTAAATGGCTCAATAGCGACCCCTATAATGGTATCTGTCACCTCACGTGTGTCAATAGGTCGGAAATAGAGATTGCAGAGTTTCGATATAGATATAGATCATCAAGCCGGAGCGTAAGATATTAGCTATATCTTATGGATTTCTATTACAACTACGCAAGTGATACACCTCTTTTAACTATATGCTGGCAGTTTAGCTGTCGGAATGCTTTGTTTTTATTGATGGCGTTTACAATTGTGGAGTTCTAAGTAATATATTGGCTTAGATCTACTTATACCTGGTCAGAATATCATTCACTTTTTCTATTTTTTCGTAGCGGTACCTTTATTACAGAAAAGCATATTTGAAAATGTTGGGTAAATACATTGCAGAAAGAAATTACTTTGCTGCTGGCATTCATTTCGCACACATACACATTGTCACAACTTTCGCTTGCCAATGGTGATTTGCAACCCAAACATCTTTCCAGTGTTAAAGTCCAAAACCTACATCAGCTACATGTACAGTCTTTAGTCTATATCTTGAGAATAGTAGATATCTCGATAGTTTTTAGAGAACACGCGACAAATTATTGACCTGCAACTATCGGTATTGCACGTTAACTGTCTGACAAATAGGACCATGCTAACTGCGGTGGAATTAATAAAACTATTTTGGGTAGCAAAACCCTGCGTACCAAAGGTAACATTGAAGTTCTCTCAGTAAAATACGTACTACGCTTATTTCTAAAAACGATTGCCATTAAAGAATAAACGCAAAGATAATGTTTGGAAATAGTATATACGATATCATCAAAGCAATGGACTTTGATAGACCACCTAAGTAAAGCTAACTCAATTTTATATCAGACGCCAGCACTTGTCATACTTGTAGAAATATTTAGCCCCAATTCCGCGAAAAATACCCAAACGCAATTTTGTTGTTTCCAGTAAATGCAAAGCCAAATATATTTGTAACGTAGCAGCAACGTTTTAAAGAACTGTTCCGTCAGAAACTAAGCAACTTAATGTTCATTTGTTATAAATAGCGCAACACAAATTTAACCTGTAAGCCTTAAATGTTTGGGTATATTTATTAAATGATAATATGGTGGAGCCATCTATTTTGAACAGAACATTTTTTGCTAATAGTAATCTTACCTTATTGACTTAATTGGCTTGACGAGTAGGCTAAGCTGTAATCTCGCTTCAACATGAAGAGGTATCCCAGTCTCCTAAAAAAACATGTTTTGCCAATTAGATACATTTATTAGACAAAGTAAATATCTTACGGGTTCGATCACCATAAACATTTGATGTTTCTCTTTCGTTGGATTTAATCCACTGATTTGATCTAGGTAATAGGGATCTGCATCGTAAAAATGAGGTTGAGACACAAATCCGGGCGCGTTATGCTTGCATGTGGATATATTGAGAGCGCCGTATGGTGAGCAATAATCTCCACAATAGCAGCGATTCTCAGGTACTTTTGTGCCTAGCAAACAAAGTTAAAACTATATATATTATTCAAAAACACCAGTCTAGTTTTCTTAATCTTGGAGCTTAGAAAAGAGTTTTCAGCAGGTACTTAACACAAAAGCATCAAATGTAAAACAAACGTTCCTGTTATTATATAAAACGTATTTTATTACAAATTGACATACATATAAAATTACCTTTACATTTTCTAAATTTTACACATATTTTTTTAGCACCATTAAGGGTATCTACTTTACGATTCCAAGATCGAAAAAAGAAGAGCGGTGCAATATAGCCACTCGATATGGACGCGCTGCATTTAGACGTTATGCTGCTTGCTCATTTCCTGATCACTCGCTTAAATTCCATCATTCATGGTTTTAAAAGTAACTTATTGGGCTGGTTAAAAAAATACTGTAGTTGGTTTTGACAACAGTTTATTTAATTTAGGAAAAGCACTTCTCCAATTTTGAGCTATTTTTGGAACCGGTTTGGTAAAAAAATAAGCTGGTTTCAAACCTAGCTCAACCCCAGATACGTGGTTTTCTAAGCTAAATAGCACTTCGTATATTTAAAATAATAAAACTAATTGTGTTGTCGCCCGATCTAGGAGAATGTGTCTATCACAGTTGATGAAACGTTAGTATAATAGGAATGACCTCAAGACCTATAAGTCAAAAAGTCGATAAAATGTGTCTATCAACACATATGTATATACGTACACCTAGGGAAAGATGTGGTCGGACAGTTTCCACATAACAACCTATTGAAAGTGTCCAACGTTTACTTTCTTTCACTGTACGTACTATCTTTTAGCTGCGTTTGTTTCTAGAGGAAATGCACTTCGAGATAAGTATTTACCAATTTAATGACTAGTATATGTTGTGAAATCTATAAAAACAAGTTACTATCGTTATCCACTTAGCGCTGTCATACCGCTGTCGCAAAAAATTTATAATTAAAACATCTTGCAGGAACAGGAGACTGTTGGAGAGTTACAGCGTTGTCATACCATTTAATTATAATACTTCGTATTTGCGCGGAAATTATTTTTCAGTGATACAAACGTCTTTATAAATAGCAATAATTGCCGATCTTACATATATTTAAAACAATTAAAGTAATGATGGCAATTAAGAAATTAATTAAATAATAAGGACAAATGAAAGTCTAGGTACTATGTGCGCAAACAGTAGGCTGTGCGACAGTTTGTTTGACAGGTGCTATTATATCTGTAAAAGACGTATGGCATCAAAACTTAGCGAAAATCAATTGCAAACAATACCTACAAAGTGCCGTAAGTAAAGGAGAGAGTATTTGCGAGCCGAGACAGATGAAAAGTATTTTTTTTTTCTTGTGGATTCATAAGCGGTAATATAGGTTTTTATACAGAAAAAGGTGATTCTGTTTCAGTTGACCTTAAATTCATAGGAAAAGCAAAGTTTGAGGAAAAGTATTGGTATGGTATGCCAGTTCAGCAAAGGATGTATCTGATGTTTTTATTCAGTCTGCAAAAGTTTTTGCTATAAATTCCGACGTGTATATAAAAAATTGCCTGACTGAACTGAATAAATTTATTGACATCCATCACAATAGGCAGCATGTACTATTCTGGGGCGCATCTAGCAAGCAGCCATTAAGAAAAAAACCCATAGATTGGTTAAAGGCCAAAGATATACATTTTGTACCCAAACATGCAAATCCGCCCAATGTCCCTACTGCTCGGCCCATTGAAAATTTCTGAGCAATTCCTTCAAATTTAATACACGGGAATGGGTGGCAATCAGAAACCACGAAAGATCTAACCAGGAGAATTAGACGATGTGTGAAAAAAGTTGACCTAGAAGTTGTCCAGTCAATGATGAGCACAGTAAAACGTAAATTACGACTGACTAAAGAAGGTGGTCCATATTCTGTTCTACAATACGATTGATATATTGTCCGGTAGTTACAATAAAACTTGTTTCTGTCCTGTGTAATTCATCTTCTTAATAAAACCTACACAATATTGTGCCAGTATAAAGTGGACATACCTTAAAACAGTAAAATTTATTATCATTCACAACATGCCAGTTGAAGTAGTAAATTTTTGCAGTATGCTGATTATTATGTTTCAGACTGAAACAACTAAATCGGGTAATGATCGAAAGTAGACGGAATTTCGAACTCTATAAACATTGGTTAATGACTATTGCTTCTTATTTTTGTTGCAACTGTAGTCTTGGCGCTAATACCTTGCTTCGTCACTTGACTCGCTGAACGTAATTTTACACGTGTGGCGATATTCTGATGTTCCTCTTTCTCTTTGTGTATTGCTGGAATAGTTTTCTCACATAGCAACACCAATTCATTGACTGCTATATTTTGTATGAGTAGATATTTACATGAATGTCTCGATTAAAATAATCTGGGATGACTAAGCTTTACCCAGAGGATCATTTTTTGATGCATCTTCGCTCTTTGGCTATTCAAAAACGAATTAAAAATACTGCGGATTTTGAAATATCTATAAATATAAAGGTTCGCTGGCTCTGGCAAAAACATGAAAATCTTAAGGGCAACAAATAGTGCTCGTGTGTTTGTATGTGTTATGATGAGGTGTTAACAGTTTTGTGACATCTATTCTTTGCAAGATGTGTTAACATTGCTAATACTCTAGTGACTATTCCTAGTTAGTAACATTACCTTCCAATTTTTCTATCATTGTATTTTTATTTTCACGAAATAATATTAGTATGTGGTAGTACATCGGCAAAAATGCTTATTTATTTAACTAGATCATCATAAAAGCCTGTAAGTGATTTTGAAAATGATAATGTGTTGAGTTACAGTATAAAATATGTTACGTAGTACCTGATGTCATAAAGTTTATCATAGCAAACGTCAAGTTGCATAATAAAGCAATTTACTTTTTGTTTTATTTTTTTTAGAAGCCATTTACTCTACTCCAGTGATTTTCCAACGATAACACACAGGTATTCTTATACAATTTTGCACGGAAGTAGCAAGCAGAAAGTCGCACATTTTTTTAACTGTGCTCTGATCATGTTTATAAAAACAGACGATAAAATATTTGATAGTAAAAAAACTGAAAACACAACACTGGACTGTCGGTGACGATCATTATAAAACAAATTAATTAGTAATTACACAGAGTAATTACAGATACTTTTGCTGGTCGCTGAAGTAAGACGTACGTGGCGTGCGCCGGTTTGGATTAGTGGTTTATACTTTGTGTAAGCGAAGTTAGAGAGTAGAAACTGCCGTATTGGTATAGTGATTGCCGACGATAAGTCTGATACTGGATGCGTTAAAGTTTTAAGATCCGAAAGAGTTTTTTTATAAGGATTTCGGTAGTGTTCCTTAACCTATTTGCCTTTCGTAAACACGTGATAAGCGGGCGAGGTACAAGATACGGAGGCCGATGTATACGAGCTGTTCAAGCGTAAGCGCGACGAAAATTTGGTAACGGACTCCGAGCCGTTCGCTCCGTCAAAACGACTAGAGCGATCCCCGGTGAGAAACCAGGCGCATGGTAGAGGCGAGGATAGTGGAGAATCTCAACTATTAGAAAGGGTAATAGAGGAGTTGCAAGGGTTAAGAAAGGAGAATGCGCTAATGAGAAAAGAGATTTCGGGTATGAGAGAAGAGATGCAGGAGTGGAAGCGCATATACGCAAAGGAGAGGGAAGAATGGAAAAAAGAAAAAAAGGTAATGGGAGAGAAAATAGAAAAACTCGAGGATGAGCTATGGAGCTTGCAGAAGAGGGAAAGAAGGAACAATCTGGTAATTAAAGGGGACGGCACAGAGAAGATAAGAACCAACGTAGACTGTCAAAGATTTATACAAGCGGAATTGGGAGTACAGGCACAGATACAATCGGTGTATAGGGTAGGTGGAGAAAAAGGAAGAGGAATGGTAGTTGCAACAGTTGGTAACTGGGAAGAAAAACGGCTAATAATGAGTAATAAACAGAAATTGAAAGGAAAAAGGGTATATATAGACGATGATCTGACGAAAAAGGAGAGGGAGATCCAGGGCAGGCTTATTGAAGTGGCAAAGGCGGAAAGAAACAGGGGAAAGCAGGTGAGAGTGGGGTACCAGAAGATTAGCGTGGAGGGTAAATGGATGAGATGGGGCGTAGATATAGGAACAGAAGAAAATGAAAAAAACGATTAGGCGTTAAAGAAAGTTTGAAGGACGGGAGGAAGAAAAATGAAATCGGCACGGGCAAAATAAAAATGATGTTTTGGAATGTAGCGGGACTGATGAAGAAGTTGAAGGGGGGTACAAGGAAGACGTAACGGCATACATGGAAGCGTTTGATGTAGTGGGGCTGGTTGAAACATGGATGCAGGAAGATGAATGGAAGGAAGGTGAGAATTTGCTGCCAAAAGTGTTCAAATGGAAGAAGCAGTGGGCAAAAAGGAAAAAAGAAAGAGGAAGAGCGAGTGGAGGAATTTTAATGGGAGTGAGAGATAGCATAAATGAAGTAACTAGAGCAAATAGGGAAGGACGAGAGGGGGCATTAGGTACGATAATAAAAAGTGGGCAAGTGGAGCTGGATATATGGTGCATTTATATCAACGGTAATATGAACGAGATATTAGGGTGGATTGCAGAAACCACGGGGGGGAGCGAATGGAGATAGAAAAGTTATAATTGGAGGCGATTGGAATGCGAGGACTGGAATCATGGGAGATCCCTACATTGATGAGTGGGGAGACCAAGTCGTGAGGGAATCCAAAGATAAGGTGGTAAACGGGGAGGGCAGGAAGATGATGGGATGGCTAAGCAGGAATGATTGGAGATGTCTGAATGGCTGGGCGAAAGATGACTTGTGTGGTGAGTATACATATGTAGGTGCTAGGGGAAGCTCGGTGATTGATTACGTGGTGGTGATAACATATGGGAGAGTATAGATGAATTTAAAGTGGGAGATATGACTGGTTCAGATAATTTTCCTTTAGAGTGTGTATTTGAAGGAGTGACTGTAAAGAGGTATACGAACGCAAGGAAGGAAGTGAGCTGTTGGAGTGAAAGGGGTATCCAAAGGTATCGAGAAAACCTTGGAAAGGTAAGATTTGGAGAGGTAGTGAGTATAGAGCAGCTAATGGAGTGTGTGAGGAAGGCAGTATGCAAGAAAGAGAGGAGGGACGGGGCGAAACCTGGGTGGTTTGACGCCGAATGCATGATAGCGAAAACGGGGTTGAGAGAAGCGGTGAGTAGGTTTAGACTGAGTCAAATAGATAGAGTGCAGTTGCTAGACGAACAAGGAAGGTACGAAAGGACAGTAGATAGAAAGAAGAATGAGTGGGAGGAAAGAGAAATAGAGAAAATTAGGGGGATAAAAGTCGTAAGTGAGGTGTGGGATTTAGTTAAAAGAGTGAAAGGGCCAAGAAAAAATGGGGCCGTCGGTATTACGATGAGTGAATGGGAGAAGTATTTCAGAGAGCTGCTTGATGGCGTGAATGTGGAAGGGAATCAGGTGCGAGGGAGGGAAGTAAACGTAAGGCCTGACGAGGACGGTGTAAGTATAGAGCTTGTGAGGGAGGTAATTGCATCGTTAAAGAAAGGTAAAGCATGTGGGGTCGACCAGGTGGAGAGTGAGGCATGTATGTGGCCAACAGACGAATGTATCAGGGTGTTGGCTGGTTTTCTGGATGAGATTTGGAGAGGAACGCGTGAATGGCCGGAAAGCTGGAAGTATGGTGTGATTGTGCCGGTGTATAAGAAGGGAAGTAGGGAGGACGTGAAGAGTTATAGGGGAGTGACAGTGATGAATACATGTTATAAGATCTTTGCGAAAGTGGCGCAGAGAAAATTAGAACGTGAAATAGATGAATTACAGCTGTTGCCACAGAGTCAGGCCGGGTTCAGGAAAGGAAGAAGCGCGATTGAGCAAGTATGGGTGCTAAACTATGTGATAGAGCGGGAGATTGCGAAGTCAGGGGGTAAGGTGTATGCACTGTTGTTGGAGGGTTGCCCCTTAAGTCCAATCTTGTTTAACATGTATGTGGCGAGAATGGAAGAGATGTTGCGGCTAGGCCAAGATGGAGGGGTGGTGTTAGGAAGGGAGAAAGTGTGGTGTCTGGCGTACGCTGACGATGTGGTGTGTGTGGCGAAGACGGTGGGAGAGATGAAAGATATGATTGTCAGATTGGAGAGGTTCTTTGAAAGAAGAGATTTACGTGTGAATGTGGGGAAGACAAAGTTGATGGTGTTTAAGAAAGGAGGAAGGAAAACGAGGGAGGAACAGTTTGAATGGAAGGGAGAAAAGATGGAGAGAGTGAGAACGTTTAGATATCTAGGATAAATGTGATAAATGTGTGAGACGAACGGGACGAATGAGCATGTGAAGTATGTTTGTAAAAAGGTAAAAATGGCTATGGCGCAGATTTGGGAAACATGGGGAGCGAGAATGAGAGATTTAAAGCAAGAATGGTGGTATTAGAGGCGTGTGTGAAAAGTATATTACTGTATGGAAGTGAGATATGGGGGGTGAGTGAGGAGAAGGAAATAGAAAGAGTGCAATTAATGTATGTCAAGACGTGTTTGGGTGTGGAAAGGTCGACCCCGGATTGTATTGTGTTGCAAGAGAGTCATAAAGAGAAGGTGAGGGTGAATGCAGTGAAAAGACTCGTAAGGTTTGAGCGCAAGGTGTATGGAAGGGAGGAAACTAAGATAGTAAAGGAGGTGTCGAGGCTAATGGAGGCGTCGGAACGTCGGACGTCGTACAAACGTCGTTTGCCATTTATGAATGACGTTGTGGTGACGTTCTTAATAAGAACAGGTGCATATTGAACGTAGCACACAGTGCAATACGGCGTTACAGAGTTTTTTTGTAGTAAA
>SMLS01049458.1:0-18256 GCA_004785975.1 Popillia japonica | reverse complement strand
GGATTATCGACCTCTAAATTTCGAGTTTTACAAATGTTTTCCACTCTTCTCGATTTTTTGCCATTGTTTTTGCGTCTGTCCATGTTTTTCCCTTCTTCTTCAATATTCCTCCAATAACATCCTCCCATGTTCGTCGTGGTCTTCCTCTTTTCCTGCGTTTCGTAGTTCTTGCCATCCAGATTCTTTTAACCGTTCTTGTTTCTTCCATACGTTGCACATGGCCCCACCAACTCATCTGTCTCTGTTCTATGAATTCCAATGTGGATAGTATATCTAGCTCTTTTCTTATGTCTTCACTTCTCATTTTATCAAGTTTTGTAACTCCCCTGACACGTCTTAAATATTTCATCTCCATGGCCTGTATTTTATTCTTTTGTCTCTCCGTCAACACCCATGACTCACATCCATATGTCAATACTGGTCTATATATGGCTTTAAACACTTTTATTTTGGTTTCTCTTGATATTTCCCTTTTGTTTATGAACTGTTTACTCATTGCGTGGGATAGTTGTAACGTCTTCTGTATTCTATTATTAATCTCTTTTTCTTGTGTTCCTTTCTCCTCTATTATTGTTCCCAGATATTGAAATTCTGTGACTTGCTCTATGTTTGTGTTGTCCAGAGTTATATGAAGGTCTTCATGTTCTTCTCCCAATATCATCACTTTTGTCTTGTTTTTGTTAATTATCATACCATACTCCTTCAGTACCTCATTCCACACTTCCAAGTTCCTCTGTAATACATCCCTATTGTTTGCTATCAGGACTACATCATCGGCAAATACTCCCTCTGATATGTCTACCCGTTGTAAATTTATGTGTCCTATATTTAATTTTTTACATTTTTCTGTGCATTTTTTGATTATTTCGTCCATAAACATCACAAAAAGTATAGGACTCAGAGCCCCGCCCTGTCTTAAACCTTCCGTTGTTGTGAATGTTTCGGATCTCATATTCTTGCTTATTATCGAGTTGATGTTGTTTTTGTATATGTTCTGTATTAGATCTATTATCTTAGTACTTATTCCTCTTTTTTCCAGTATTTTCCATATTTTTCTCCTCTGTACCTTATCGAAGGCCTTTTCCATGTCTAGGAATGCTAGCAGTACTTTCTCTTGGTTTCGTTCAAGTTTTTCATATATTTGGCATATCGTAAATATGTGGTCCTGTACACTTCTTCCACTTCTAAACCCACTTTGTGTGTCCTCTAGTGTATTCTCGAGTGTTTCTCTTATTCTCTCGTTTAAAATTTGTTCGAATACCTTCATGTACGTGCATAGTAAGGTTATTCCTCTATAGTTATTGCAATCTCTTTTATCACCTTTTTTGTATATTGGTACAATTAACGCCATTTGCCAGTCCTTTGGAAATTGTTCTTCTGTCCATACTTTGTTGAATAATCTTAGTAGTAGTTTAGTCGCGTTGAGTCCCATGTTTTTTACCATTTCTGCCGTAATCTTATCGTATCCTGGTGCCTTTCCATATTTCATCTTTTGTATGATGTTCTGTAGTTCCGTCAAACTTATTGCCTGTTCTATATCTCTTTCTCTCGCTATTGTTTGTGTCGTATTATTTTCGTTGTTTTCTTTTCCATTTAATAGTTCTTGAAAGTGTTGTTTCCATCGTTTCATTATTTCTATTTCTTCCGTTAGTAGCTCACCATTTTTGCTCTTTATGTAGTGAAAATTTGTGTCTTTTTCTTTCTTCGCATTCTTTAGCACATTGTAAAATAATTTTTGGTTTTCTTTTGCGTTCTTTTCCATTTTTTCTCCAAACTTTTTCCAAGTCTCTTGTTTTGTTGCCACTACTAGCTCTTTTGCTAATTTTCTTTGTTTTTTATATTCTTCGTAGCTTTCTGTTGTTCTACGACTTAAGTAATTTTTCCATGCTCTTTTCTTCATCTGTATTTGGTTTTTAATGTCCTCTGTCCACCATACGGTTTGTTTTTTGGCATTGCTTTTTCTTGCTACACCACATACTTCTTTAGCTACGTTTATTATGTTTGTTTTAAAATTATTCCATAACTGCTCTACGTTTATGTGTTTTGTTGTTTCCTCTGTTAGTTGTATTTTTTGATTTAATATTTCTTCATACCTTTTGGCTATTTCTTTCCTTCTCAGCTTATATGAATGAATGTTTTCGTATTCTATTTTTCTTTGTTTTTGTTTATCCCCGTTCCATGTGTTGTTGCTTTCTTTAATTTTGGTTATTAGCGCGTAGTGGTCACTTCCAATCTCTGGCCCTCTTTGTACTTTCGTATCCATTAATGATTTCCTATTTTTGTTTTCCACCAATACATAATCAATTATAGATTTTTCCCCTCTGCTTTTAACTTCTCTCGTATATTTGTTTATATCCTTATGTTCAAAAAACGTATTACTTATTAGTAATTCATGTAGTATACAAAACTCTAACATTCTTCGTCCTTTGTTATTTCGACTTGTTTCCCCAAATTTTCCTATGACTTTATCATATTCCCTATCTTTTACTCCAACTCGACTATTGAAGTCTCCCGCTATATATAGTCTACCTTTCGCTTCTTCTACTGCTATTGTTAATTCCTCCCAAAATTTGTCTTTGTTTTCCGCTTTATCATCCTCGTTGGGCCCATATACCGCTATGATTGTTTTTCTTTGCTCTTCTCTTCCTTTTCCGATATTGATTGACAGTATTCTCTCATTCCATGCTTTCCATCCAATTATCTGACTCTCGTGTCTTTTATTGATTAGACATCCAACTCCAGCCGCTGCTCTCTGTTCAGTCTTTACCCCGCTGTGTATCAGTGTGTGTCCTTTAGTCGTTTTCGACGCTTCTTCTCCTTTCCTCTTTGTCTCCGTAATTATTAAAAAATCTAGACCCATTTTGTCAAATTCTTCTTCTAGCTCCATTTCTTTATCTTTTATACTTCTGATATTCCATGTTCCCAATTTCCATAATATGTCTGTGTCCTTGCCTCTTCGTTTATGCCTATTATCACATTTACTATTTTTGTTGTTATTGTATGTCTCTCCTGTTAATCTTGTTCCCGTATGCTTCTCCTTTTTCGTCGCTTGTTCGTTAACCGCTCTTCTATCCCTAGTTAGATTCACTAGTTTTTTGACCCCTTTCGCTCCAGCTGTGTATTGCTATGATTCCATTTCCATTCAATTCCGTTTATACTTATCTTGTTAAATCCTACTTTTACGTCATTTCCTTTTCTCCGCTCTTCTTGTGCCCTTAGTCTTATGTGTTTTTGTTTCTCTCTCTCCTTTTTTGTTAAATCATTATCAATGAATATCTTTTCCATCTTCAGATCTCTCAACTTCCTTTTATTTTGCATTATTTGTTTTTATCGTCTTCTTTATGGAGTTCAATCACGTATATTTTTTCTCTCAGCTTGGTCGCGGTTTTAATCTCGGCGGTAATCCCTAATTGCTCCTTTACGAAGCTGTTTATCAATTCCTTAATTTTTTCGGGTTCCTTTTCTCTAATTTCTAAACCCTTCACGACTATATTATTCTTTCTTTTCTCTTTCTCTAGTCTCTCTATGTACATTTTCATATCTATCAATTCTTTTTTAATACCTTCGTTTTCTTTTTTAATTTGTACATTTTCATTTTTTATGGATTGATTTTCCTCTCTTACCTTCTTTAGTTCTTCGTGTATCGCTCTTTGTTCTTCTCTTATTTGGTGCACCTCTTTTCTCATTTCTTTCTGGTCCGTTTTCATATCGGTTATCATTCTCAATATAAGGTCTATTTTCCCTTCTTCTGGTTTTTGCATCTTTGTGGGTGTTCTTTGGGTCCTTTTGCTTTTTGTAAAAAAGCTTTCTATATCTTCTGTATTTTTCCTTTTTCCTACAGATTCATCGGTTGAGTATTCGTCCTTGTCCATGGTGTTAGTTTTCCCTCTTTGAGGATGATTCAGTGTCGATGTAAATCCGGACCTGTGTTGTTTACTCGGCGAACGATGATCGCGGTGCGATAAAAACCTCTGTCCGGCTCAACGCCTCGGAGACTCGATCTTTCTCAGCGTCACGTGTTCTCTTTTAGTTTATATATTATTTACGTTTCTATTGTTTAATCCCTGTTCTTACCTTATCCTTATTTCCGCTTTGTCCTTTCTATGTTCTTTTACTTTTATCACTATTTTTACTACAGTATTGCTCGAAGAAACCCCGATATTTCGGGTATTAATTTCGGAGCGATTGAAAACACATGCACACTCTTCAAACACCAGCGAACTATCGGCAGCAATTATACCAGCTACTAATTCTTCTGCCGTGCCAATGGCAGTCTCATAAATAAGAGTTTTCATATGCTCCCACAAGAAAAAATCTAACGACGATAAATCTGGCGAGCGAGGAGGCCATGCGATAGAACCACCTCGACCAATCCAGCGATCATAAAACATTTGGTTCAAATAATGACGCACAATGTGTGGGTGGTGCCCCATCGTTTTGGAAGCACATTTGTCTTCTTGTGATCAGTGGTACATTTTTCCAGAAGCTGTGGCAAAACTTCTTTAAGAAAGATACGATAAATATTGCCATTCAATCGTAAAGGTAAAATGTATTCGCAAGTCCTATGTGTCTATTCATAGGTTACTATACTCATTTTTCTTTTGTACCTGTCCTTTGTATGTAGCAATAGGTTGTCAGAGTAAGTTTATCTTTCTCAGTACTGTTTACTGACGAAGCATATTTCGTAAGATAAAGTATTTGCAATATAATTGAATGCCTCTACTTACGTTGCTTGCTACTTTCGTTATACAGTTCTACGTCCTTATGTTATCGTCTAGTATTACTACAAAACGTCGTAGAAAAATATAATATTAATAAAAACTTGTTCAGTATTATTCCACTGATCCTTGTGAGTGCTTGTCAGTACACACAGACTTATTGTTTGTAAATGTTGCATTTAGGTACATTACGGAAACGATTCATTTTAAAGAAACTAGAAAACGTAATGGCTGATATGCCTAGTTTCGAATACGAATACAATCGGATTAAATGTTTAAGATGCGACAGCTATTTGACGTGTACCAGCAGGTGGCAGTGTGAACGTCATTTAAAAGCACAAATCACTGTTCTGCAAATTGTGGTAAACGATACAACGCACAATTAACATTTTATATATGTAGGTGTTTCTCTTATTCTATGTAATATACCATTCACTTTATAGACCAAGAAACATTTGTCTCATTCTAGAGCAAAACTCGAATTATACATTACCAAGTCAGATATCGGTAAGAAACGATATGCAACGTGCTTGTGACTATGTTGAAAGAAGAGTTACAGCAGAATTCGAAAACCGATCGGCAAAAAAGTTGTGTGTGAATGTGATGGTACTACGTACAATGGAAAAATTTGAACCGTAATCCTCTATCCTGCTTGCTTCCAATATGTACTAGAAATAAAATGTTGACAATCGTGTCGAGTGCATTAGGCAAATTTGAAATTTCAAAAAAACACTTGTAATGTTTATGAACGAGGCTGCCGCTAACATGCTTTCCTTAGGCCGATCTCTCAAAGAACACAATGGTAATTTATTACATGTTATGTATAAGATCCATGCTTTAAATCTTACGACGAAACTGCCACCTAAATGTTATGCACGAGTAAATGCTTTAATAGCTTATACAAAAGCAATGTTTCTAAACCATCATAGCCGATTACTACGTATTGGGGACATATTTATAGGCTGGGTTTCATTACTACTATCTAAAGAAACTCGTCAATATAAAGTTTCAGTTTGTACCAATCAGCATAGGTTCAAATATGTTGTCTTGTTCCAGATAGTGATGTGATAATCATCAGTTACCACGTTTACGTGAAATACAATCATCGCTAACACAAGTTTACTTTTATAATGGAAATCTAACTCGGATTGATTTATTTACATGAGCAACAAGAAGTAATCGATTATTCAAATGGTACATTTTGCAAGTATTTATCCATAAATTAGATTTGACTTGCACACTCCGATTGTTGAATTAGTCATACTATATTACAATATACTGCTCCAACATACTTTGTACATACGTAAGTATCTATCCTAAATTTATTATTCGAAGCAGACTGCATATTTCTATTTGAAAATGATTTAACGAATTATTTATAGATTACTTTGAGATGTAAATCAACATTTCGTAATGTTATGGTGTGATTATGACTAAAACAAAAATACCGCTAGTTTTGGTCACAAAATTCGGAGAAATCTATATCTTTCTCAAGCTGCGCGTCTTTTACGATGGCAAAAACGAAAGAAATGCTTACTTTGAATTTTTATTGGCCATAAAATTTTTAATGTCAAATTTATAGTTTGCCCTACAGCGTATGTGAGTAATAAGGTTTATGTTATAATAAAAGTCTAAGAAAGATACTAAATTAATATAGCCATAGCGAGCATATAAATACATCAATATCGACTTACGATGAAAAGTTTATGACAGCAATCTAATTTGAATGACCTAGAAAAACATATTATTAATTTTTACATTATTAATTCTCAGAAATTTTAGACGCAAAAATAAAGCAGGATCTACAAAAATTCCATTTACTAATTGTAAGTGTTACATGATTTTGCCTGACAGAAATATTAAAAATTTAGCACTGAACGTAATTGGTCAATTCACATCATATACTGAGTTTATGCTTTCCCTAAATGCGTATTGAATACGCATTTCGACTATAATTCGGTTCTAAGTCCTGTAGCATAAACACCTCTCGATGCACATTATAGCACCAAATGCGAATTGACGAAATCCTGATTTCAAGGGTGGTTTAAGAATAGCGGTTTGGTTGTATAAACGTTTAATTCGAATTCAAAGTGTATTAAAGCAGGTTACCAACAGAATGTAAACGAGCGACATATCACATATGAAAAATAGGTTGTGTTGTAATGGCATATTAATACATATCTGACAACTGTATGCGCACAGTGCAATATGTGTACGACATACAACAACATACAACAGTACAATTAAGATTATGGTTACATCATAGAATTTGTGTTACAAACTTAAACGATTGGCAATAACCCTTGGAAACCCCGGCAAATTCGAAATATTTCGATGCGTATCATTTATATTGCGCATTACGAGAAAAGCATAAACAGATTAAGTTTTCGATCCGTACTTATTAATTCGCATTTTCAATGCGCATCCAGAAAGCATAAACGTAGTAATAGAAAAGGAACCGTATTACATCCATTACAATGATTATAAAAACACATTTATAGAATCTTATGCTGAAATTATAAACTCTTAAACAATTTGTTCATTGGTCATTTTGACATTATCAATCGTCAACAATTTTTAAATGCAGTTTTTTATTTAGAAATCTACAATACCTTCTCGTAACAAAATAAACAAATGCCAACAGTAAGTGGGTTGAACAATAAATTGAAAATCTATACGAATCCAGGTTCTTCTAATCAAGTTCTACTTTCTTTGCGAAGTTTATTTAGGGTTTTAAAATAATTAAAATAAATAAATTACCAAATAGTTTCAACTGAATACTCTCTAATGATCGCTTATACTTACCCGCAGCTAAACAAAACAACATTATTAGTCTAAGTAAGCTTCCCACATTCATTATTATTCTGTAATCGAAGCAATCATATAATTGAGGTTAAACAATCGGTGTGGTGACGATACACCTTAGCACGAAGTACAATTTATAATTCAAAAGGCTTCGGTGTTCTCGCGGTATCAGCATTCCTTTTAACAACAACCGTATTGCGTATTTATACAGGCGCTAACATTTATATAAAGCAATAAACATAGCCACTCTGTATAGGTGTAATGCCTAGAGATGGGTTGATACATTTTACGGAAGTACTATACGAGAGCAACTGGAATCCAACTGTTAAACCATGCATTATTAAACTGTCAGTAATCCATATGTGTAACTGATGCAGGCACTCACCCGAACATAATTTATGGTAGTTAATAACTTGTGCTGTAATTAAAACCAAAAGGTGGTGGTTTAGCTCGAGGAAACAGAATTTAATGTTATAATAATGCTGAGCGACAAGCACCCGCTTTGTGAGAGATTTTGAGATATGTCTAATGATGAACCAACAAGTTCTACCTTACATTCAATGCTATAAATATAATTACCGACTGAGACAATGTAATTTATAATTACATAAGCACATTAATGACCTACAACCTACTCTTGGGAGATTTACGTACTACTCTATCGATAGAGAAGTACTACATATCTGAAAAGGTTGAGCCAATATACATACATATATGTAGTATATTATTTCATTTATGTATGTTGCTTTATTAGATCATTGAAAAATTCTTCGCTATAGTCCATTTCCCAATTGAATCTTAACTTTCCAACAACTAGCCTTCTTTCTCTACTACACATACACTCAGCGAAATTGCTATAGTTCCATATCATTTTGTAGTTCTCCTATAAATATTTAATAACTGTAATAGTTGGGAATTATTTAGAATTTTATTTTTGAACATAATGAAATATTATTTTGTAAATATCACACTTCTTAGATAAGTAGGGGAATTACCTCTGGTATAAACGTGTAAATACGAGCGAAATTTGTATAGTTCCACAGCGCTAGACAAACATTGTATAAAGTTAGGGATTGCCTGCCAGTGCAAAAACGCTTCTGAACACTTTAAAAAGTTTATTAATTACTAAATATATTATATATAATATTGAAGTATAGATATAAGTTAATAACAATGCCGAGAGGTAAACTGCTAACCGAGGATGAAAAAACAAAAATTGATTGTTATAAAGAGTTAGGTTGTTCAAACAGAGCAATAATCAAGAAAATGGGGCGATCCCATCACCTCATCAATAATTTTATAAGTTTAGATAAGTCACAACAAATCAAATGTGATTTAAATTTGCCAGTAACTAAAAGACGTGTACAACAAATTTTATCCGGTAGTAAACGCTCTAGATGGCAGGAGAAGGTATCAAAACCACCCTTAAAGAAGACTCGCAAACAAGCAAGGCTGACATTTGCACAAAATCATATGGGCTGGGATAATGAATGGAAGAACGTCATATTTTCTGACGAAAAGAAATTTAATTTGGACGGACCTGATGGCTTTAAATACTATTGGCACGATTTGCCTAAGAACAGTGAAGTTGCCATGAGTAGCCATTTTGGTGGCGGTAGTGCAATAGTTTGGACCCATAACAATAAAGCTCTTATATGTTTTATTTCGAGACGAATAAATTCTGAGTCTTATATAAAACTTCTAGAAATGGTTCTAATAGATTTTGGGGAACAATGCCGTTGTAAGACTGGATATGTCACCGAGACAACGCCGCTATCCATTCTTCCAGACGATCCAAGGAGTGGTTTCAACAAAAAGAAATCAAATTAATGCAATGGCCTGCTGGCTCACCCGACTTCAACCCTATTGAAAATCTTTGGGGAATATTGGCACCAATACGAAAACATTAAAGAACTAAAATCTGCGATAACGAAATGTTGGAATGAGATTCCTGCTACAACATTTACGAAGTTACTAGACAGTATGAAGAACCGGATTTTTGAAATTATTTGGAATAAAGGATCCAACGCTCATTAACTCATATTTTACAAAAATTATAATGTGCTTATTTTGTTTAACTATTTTTCTGTAAGTGGACCTATAGAAGTTTCGCTGTTGTAACGTATCACTATTATAAATACTTTCTGTAAAACTGTAATATATTTTTTCATTGTTATTTGCACTTGTGTTCACCTTTCTTTGCAATGAAACTTTACCTTTAATACATAGTTTGCCGGATATTTTAAGAAACACATTATATTCTGTTCAATAGCTCATGTGAAACTATAAAAATTTCCACGAGTGTACAGCAGACATAGTCTTGCATTAGCAGCTACAGTTAAATATACAAGTGTCCCATATCAAGTAAATGTAACGCTTCAAATGAGTTTCATTTGAATATCCTTCGTAGAAATTATATCTCTTATACATACTGTGGATAATTAACCTTGCTCATATATTAACTAAAATTCATAAATAAGCGTAAATTCCAACACTATCTGCTAACAACGCATTAGGAACGCGTTCATAATTAAAATAGGAAAGCAATTTTTCATCGCCATTAACTTTAATGCTTTTACGTAAATGTTACGGTTATAACTGTTATGACATTGATGGTGATAAGTAAAAATATTTCAAGGTATCATAAACATCCTTAATTGCATAGGATTTAAATAAATTTCCTATATAATTAACATAATCGTTTTGAGTAAGTTATCATTTGAGGTAGTTAAGGGGAGCGATATTAATAATATGAGTAATGAGAGTCCGTTATTTAGACATTATTATTATGAAAATCTTCCACGAAACTAATTTCCTTTTTATTATAAGGCCATATATTCAAAACTAATAGTAGGCTTTTATCATTTAAAGTAGATGGATACTATAAGTATTCAATGATTATTTCATCTTTATTTATTTTTTTGTTTTGATTTTCTAGTCAATACTATTTTAAAACTTGATAAGATGAATTGAATAAATTTGAAGAAATGAAATATTGCGACACGGTGCATTTTGTTAACAACGAAAACTTTTTGTTAGGATCTAGAACTCCTCGAACTATCATTTATATTTTTCAGTTCACGGATAGTTCAAAATTAATATCCTGCCACTTGTCACATGAAATATATATTTTATAGCGAGTTAACTAACAACAATAAGTGTTTGAAACAAAACCGATGAAATCAATTTGCACAAAATTAAATATTTATATCAATGTTTCTAAAATAGTTGCATCGTGGACTTTTCCGATTAACAAGAACAAAACTAGAAAACATTCTCTAAGCAAATTGTAAGTCGTAAAAATATTAGGCTATCATTGGTGCTTAGCTAAGAAATCGGAAAACTACTACGAAAGTGAAGAAGAAAATTTCTTTTGATTGTTTTTAATTAATCAAGTAGCAAAGTAGCTAGTGGTTATGAATATTAGACATTACATGAATTACATGAATGGAAAGAAAACGGGGAAAATCTTCGTCCGGCAACTCCTAGTGTAACTGCATGTGGTATGGATCCAATTTGTGTTTTTTTGACCTTTTGTTTATTATACATATTTCTTTATCGATAATGCACGGCGTGGAACTTGCTAATTCATAAATTTATAAATAAAAGACATCTCTCTCATTTTAAATTTAATGAGAAAATTAGAGACCCAAGCTTTGACTCAATTGTATACAAGTTTCTTTTTGTTTAAATCTCGAACCAGCGAAAACAAATACCAGATTCCAAAAATGCAAATAAAAGTATAGCGTTGCATTTTTGAAAAATTTAAGTTCGGTCTTGTACGGCGTTATAAAACACCCTGTATATGTGCAACTAATTTTAAGATATGAAGCTTACGAGTACTTACAGCTTTTCTCAATATTTTTTTTATGCACTACCCTGTATATCGTGTGCATCATAATATAATTTCGTTTGTTGTATTAATGAATAACCAGTTGGGACACATTTTTCGCAAGTACTACTGTATAGGACAACAGCTATACTTTAAATATTAACTGTTTATTAAGACATCACATAATGAAAAGTGAGCTTGCTTTAAAGGTCAATGATATAACATAAATTATAAAATTTTCTATCAACCCTACAAAATATTATATTTGCCAAGACAATGTTCTTGATTTACACAACTAATTAATAGACGCAATGAACTTTGACTTTTGCTTGCAATTTAATGTTCTAACTAAAGTCAATATTAAAGGAAGTAAATTTGTCAAAACACATTATTTTTACACTATGAAATTAAACTGAATTTTCAACTAAAGAAAAGCGAAAACGTTACCGTCTGGATTATGTTTTCTCTGAAGAGATTTCAACAGCAATAATTTCTGGATAACCTTCTCACAGGCCATGAAATTAAAATATTTTAATCAGTTTTTAAAACAAATTTAAAGCTTTGTGTTGTAAAGAATCAGTGCTTGAGTTGTGACCCAAAGATCAAACGATGGAAATCGTGCCAAAATGAATATTATAAAAAAACAATCTTCTGAAAAACGTTGCTTAATAACAGTGGATAAACCATTCTGTTTTCAAAAAATTTATAACTTCTTGAGACACCTGTGACCACAACTTAGATCGTATGTAAGATTAAGTATAGTATATATAAAAACACATAAACGCGAAAATGTATCTCAGCGAAGTGTAACCACTAAATCAAGTAATTTATGTTCGAACACATTAAACGATGCAATTAAAATAAAACCGCGTCAACTCCGTGATACCGAACGAAATATGTATCTTTCAAAATTGTATTTCTAATATTAGGGTGGGGGCTATTTATTTACGAACGTGGTCGCTCAATTTGTAATGGCGAAGTAAGTTGGATATGCTCCAGCTTCTAAAAGCGATTCTATGGCTTTATTTTACTAGATAATTGGTGTAATTTCCTACGGTCCTTTTTAAAGATATATTTATGGAACTCTGGATCATGCAATATGCAATAAAATTCTAAAGTCTACATATCGTACTACTTTTATTACATCATAGGATCACAGAATATCCATATCATTATGGTATGAAATAAGAATCGATTAAAATTTTTAATTCAAAATGGAAATACTGGAAGCCGATTTCTCTTTTTGTTTGTATGATTTGTATTTAAATTTAACTTTGTACTATATTATATTGTAGTAACGATTTTCAGTTTCCATTATCTAGTTTTATTAGTACTTCTCCAATCAAATGTCTTTAAGAAACCCAAGGATTTAGTTAGATAGTTTGGCTTAGACTGACTACCACGCTCGGTACTAAGCTTGCAGAATGGACATGTCTTTATCAGCTTTGCCCATCTCTTTGAAGCCAATAACAAGTTACAAAGTTCATAAGTGCATTTTACTTTGGCTTTCTATACAACTGTGCAGCGCAAAAGACCGCCCCGCAAATAATAGAGTCTTGGTAACCATAGACGATTGAAATTCTGGGGATGTTTTTTAATATGGATCGCCTCCCATATCTTTCGAGGAAAATAGTGCAGTGATTTACTTATAACAGATGTCTGATCAAATCAAATTTTGTGGTCCGTGTTAAGAAAATGTTAAGCTAAGGCTAATGCACTGTAGACCACGTCTTAACATATCGGTGGAGCTCTATCATTCTGGTTTGAATTGAGCGTTCGGTTTCCCTAATGTGTACTGACCACAATCACGGAGAATTTTATAAATGCCTTTATAGGAGAGAGCATGACCATAGAGGAGAACTGTGGTTGTTTGATGACTGCTAGTTTCCGGTGTCTTTTTAGGGATTCGTGTATGGCAGTAGCTGTTTATGATTCTTTGTATATTGCATTCATTGCTTTCTTTCCGAAGAAGAGTGGTTTTGATGAGTTTTAATTCCTTGTTGATACTATCGGGTTATTGCTCGATGAACAAGGGAGCTGATAACTGATTGTTTTTGTGCTGGATGATGATGCGAGTTGGCGTGAAGATATCTCTCCGTATGCGTGGGTTTCCTATACACGAAGTGTCTCAAGTGACCATTTTGTGGAATACATCCAGAAAGGGTAGAGAACTGTTTGTTTCAATCTCAATCGTAAATTTGATGTCAAAGTGTGGACTGAAAAGGAAGGTTGCAACGGTGTCTTTGCCAAGAAAGAAGATGATGAACCTGTCATAAACATACCTTAATCGTCTTGTCAAAAGCCTCCAGCAACCACCGGGGAAAGAGGAGACCCCATAGTGGCTCCAGAGGTTTATTGGTAGAATTTTTTTTCTTAAATAAAATTAGATTATTAGAATTAAATATGGTGAAGACAGGCGTTTTTCGAACAATTGCCTAGATCTTGCTGGTCTTGAGCTAATTATTGAGGCTAAATAGAAATTTAAGATGTGAGATGAAGCTTTTCCTGTGTAGTTTTTGAGGGTGTTAGCGAGATATTTGGCTATGCTGTAGGTGGAAGAATCTATTGTGTTAACTATTGGTCGAAATGGAATTTTTTCGTTATGAATTTTGGGAAAATCATACAACTGGGCTGGTTTGGATTCCCTAGGTATTATACGTTTTTGTGTTCCTTGGAGGTTAAAAAATCTTACAATGACGTAATTAACGTTCGAACTTGGAGATGGGGTCACAAGCTAAGGGAGTATACGTACCATCTTGTAGGAGATCTGACGTTTTCTTTACGTACTGTGATTTATCCACAATGACAGTGGCGTTTTTTTTATCAGCAGGAAGAATGACAATTTGTTTTCTGGCGCGAAGAGAATTTAGGGATGTACGTTCTACTTTAGAAAGATTCTGTAGAGGAGTCTTGGCGATAAAAAGACTTTTGGCAGCTTCAAATCGAATTGCGTCCGCATCTTCCTTAGGACGTGTGCGGACCGATAACTCTACTAAGGATATAATGTCCTCTTTTCGAATACTTTTGAGAGCAACAGAGAAATTAAAACCTTTGAATAAAACTAATGCTTCTGTCGCGGAAAACGGATGTGATGATAGATTGCATTGCCCCATCAAAAATAATCAAAAATCTATCTTCTTGGTTGTTTTGTATTTTGGGCGAGCAATTGAAATTCGCGAATATGATTCTCTTTCATACGATTTGAGACTTCAAATTTCTCTCAGGTTTGCAAGTACGTATGTTTAGTTGGCTTGAAGTGCAGAAGTACGCTATTATTTGTGTAACAATTGAGAATTACGCTGGGTGCAATTAATGCTTATTGACCGGAACGGTCTGGCTATAGGTGCGGATATAGATGTTCGTTCCTTTCAATTTCAGCTGTTCAGGCATTCTCATAAGCAGGCATCTATAGCATACAATACCGTCAAGAAGATTGCTGGTAATAACACTAAGACCTCAACTATCACCAGATATGTAATCAATTATCAAATTTTGGTCCACCAGTACTCCATTCCCCGCTGATAGCAAAATAGAACCAATAGTTGATTACTCCATTTATCAAACGACGGTATGTTTGGAAAATCAGGACATTGAGTAGTTTTTCTCAGGATTCTGATCGAAATGGTATTACCATTTGATATAGCTAATATATAATTTTTGGCTTGAGGAGGGTAATAAGCTTTTGATATATCCAGAAGAAGGTATTGGCTTGATTGAGAGCTTTGCCTACGAACTTGTTACAGTTCAGTCCTTAATTTAATTAAAATTATGTGTGCACACTCGCATACATGCAAAATATTAAATATTACATAGGTATTCACAGATAATGCAAAGTATTGCAAATTCCTGCCATATTTAAATAAGCACACAACGCGGAAGCAGTTTTGAATTTGTTAGGAATAAAATATTGAATAATAATGTATAGATTACTTTTAACAACTACTATATATAGACACGACTTTCTTCACAAGAAAAATAATAGAAAATCAGCAGACAATCTATTGCAAGCTTCCTATATGGCGTTTTGCGGGTGGTTGTGGCTACTGAATTCGACCTGGTGGGAACAGCCGCCGTTTTCTACAAAGAAAATTTCGTATTCATTCATTCGTATTCGCCGGTCGGCCGATATCAAAAGCGGCCCCGACAATAATTGGATAGTGGAGCGGAGATTCTGTTTTTGCAAAAAACTATTCGAAACGATATAAATAATTCCAGTCCCGATGTCAATGGAAAAGCCTGATTTATTGGACGGCCGGTGACAGTGATGGAAGTAGCGGCGAATAAACAATCAAAGGTGCCCTCTACCGGTCGGTCGCGCATAACATAACGGTGGCTCAACGCTCTGCTAGACGACGGCTTCCGTTGAATCCGGTCTGATAATGAGCCCGATTCTGATACTGAATTCTCTTAGTATAGGTTTGTTGATCGTCTCCATTAAATGCCTCATACCGTAAATTGCAAAATTTACTGTTACTGCCGCTGAAAGCTGCTAAAAATCGAAAGATAAATTATTGAAATGTCCTTTCCTGTGAGGTACTAGTAGTAACCTTACAAATAATACGAACGAGTGTTTCACTTTCATAAATTCAACAAAGGATTGCATCAATTTTGCTTTATGAACTTATTACTGCTATAAATGTTTGAAAATCTTAATTGGGCTGGGGAATCTAAAACAATGCTGCGGTAAAATTATATTCCAATTTGTGCTAATTATTGAGTGGCATTTTAATGGTATTTTTGTATATTTGAAACTGTAATTCGAAGAAGAAAAATTAGAAAAATATAACTCAGTGCTCACTTATGTAAGTTCAAATTAATTTTATTTTGCTGGCGTTTTTGTACAGAGGCAAGTGGAAAGGTCTTTCGTTGCATTTTTTGTACGTTATTGAAAACAGTGTGAGTGCTTTTTGAGCTGCTAGCTCATAGAAATTAAGAAATTTTCTTTTCCTCGTAGTAATAGTGTAGTAATAACGATAGTGTGTCCAAGGTGACAGTTTACAATAACAATTGCAGACGCCACTATTTTATGTCACGCTGCTGAAGTTTCAGCTGATATCCTTCCAGCCATATTTTTAATACCGCATAATAATAAACTCGACCGACGAAAATAGTTCCCTTGCACCAATGACGAATTATATACTTCTCTATTTGAGTCTACTCTATCTAAAGTCCATGACAAGTACCTACATATCTAGCTGCCTACCTAGGTGCCCTACTTAAAACTTTTAACACGTTTTGGTCATTGTTGCAAACCGCTAATCAACATTGATCAAACCATTCCAATCTAAACTTTAGTCACATAGCCTGCATTGCTGGACATGAATTGATTATGACTTAAACGGGCACGGTCTTATAATCTACCAAATAGACTTCATTGTATATTATGATCACAGTTACCTACCACAGTTCCTATTACTACAAATGATTACTATACACATTATACACATAATAGACAAGGAATCTGCTTGCTACTGATACAATTAAATGATGAACGGCTGAAAATGGTCACCAAAAGTATGTAAAGTGTTGGGTTATGCAATTAGTGGAAAATATACGCCTTAAATTTAAAATGTACCTTTTTCTAGTCTAATTCAACTTCACACATTATTTTTCGTGATAAAACAAAATTTAATCTTTTTGGGTCATATGCACGAAATAAGATTTGGAGAAGAAACAATTTGGCTTTGAATATCCAAAATGTTTATCCGACAGTGAAGTTTGGACGAGGTAATATTTTATTGTGTGGGTGCATGCAACTGAGTAAGAAATTTAGTTTTCATTAAAGGTATTATGTATCAGCACATATTTTTAAACATTATATACCAACCAACTTAAATTCAAGCGTTCAGAAGTTGAAGTTAGACGGTCGTTATTTATTCCAGCAAGATAATGACCCCAAAACATACTGCTAAACTTGTACCTGGATGGACGACAGATAATGTTCACCTACAACTACACACACCACCACAATCACAGGACGTGAATCTGACAGAACACCTATGAGACGAATTGAAGTGGCGGGTTAAAGAAACATCAGGCTGGAACCTACGAAGAACTAAAAAATCGTATAAGAGAAGAGTCGAACAGCCTTCCACCAGAAGCAATGAAAAACCTAGTATTAAGTCTTCTAAAAAGGCTTAGTGCTATCATTAAAACAAATGGCAAATTTATCAAAAAATAGCTTTTAAAATTTTAGTAACATAACAATTTATCGACATACATACATGTATATCTATATTAGTATATGGAGACTGTTTTGATGTAATTTTTGTATAATAAAGCTTTTCAAATAATGTTTTTTTATATTCTAAATACTCCTAAGGGGATTGCCTATACCTACATTTGCCTTATATTTAAGTAATAAGACAAAACGAAAAATATTTATTGTAAAAAGAGTAGTGTATGGAGACTTTTTGGACTGACTGTATATTCCGTACCGCCGCCGCCGCCATAATAGCTAATACATTTTTAACTCAAACGAAAAATGAATATGCTTTGGTAGTTCCTTATTTAGACATGCAGGCATTTTTTGAATACTTTGCGACAATAATAGAATCGAATACAGAAACAAACACGACAATTCTAGCAAACACATATGTTTACCACAAGACGTACAAAAAATGTATTAAATAGCACACCCAGCAGAATATATATTCGTTTTCAATATGTAGTGTTAATATATTTGGAAGTGTTGATCAAGATATCAACACTGCGGCATTGTGTGGAGGCTACTCCACGCACTTGAGGTACATTTTCCTACATTTTTGAAAAAGGAAAACTATACAACATTCATAGGTGAACATATGTAAATTACATAAATTATGTGATGATGTGATGTGGGTTCCAATGGTAGTTCCTACAACCATAGGAAATGACATTGGGTCCGAACTTTTTCTGACGT
>SMLS01049457.1:0-16825 GCA_004785975.1 Popillia japonica | reverse complement strand
TATCAACTGTTCTACCTTTCATTAACGTAATTTTCCATACGTTTATGTTTTTGTATTCCGTACTTAACTGGCTAAAGTTTCTTCATCGTTTAGCCCTAGACTAGGATTATTGTTCATCTGCCAGATAGAGACAAAATGTCATTATTGTTATTTAGTACATTATTAATTTTCATTAAAGCCACTTAAAGCAGAATACACCATTACATTATAAGAATCTTGTGCCTCTATTAGCATCCAGCACAACATTGGCGACGGGGATACGGTTTAACTAAAGAAGTTAATATAGTATGGAGATAATGAAGGAAGCACTGATTAAATTCATGGAGAAACAGCAGGAGGTCGCACGAGAACAGCAACCACAAATATTTGAGGCTAATCAGATTTTTTTGAAATCACTCACAACACAGTTGACAGCAGCTGCGAACAAAAAGCCCTCAGATAACGTTCATGAACTTCGCATCGACACGAATAGCATCACAGAATTTCATTACAACGCATCATAGAGAAGTATGTACATTTGACTCATGATACGCAAGGTATGAAAGCATTTTCACCGCTGACGCGAAAAATCTGTCAGATCAAGCAAAAGTTCGACTACTTATACGGAAACTGAGCATCCAAGTCCATGTCAACATCATTTTAGCGAACGAACCCAAAGACATCAAATTCGACGCAACTGTAAGCTAATTAAAACATATGTTTGGCAAACAAATTTCGTTATTTAATTCACGGTATCAGTGCTTGAAATTGACGAAGTTACGGTCAAAGTAAATCGACATTGCGAAGAATTCAAGTTCAGTAAAAGCACACCAGATGATCCAGGGGTCCAGGGTTCAAGTCCCTGCTCGGGCGCCAGTTAATTTTTACAACGGTACTTTCGGGATAATAAAGATAGATAATTAAGTAGAAAACATCAAATCACAGTGACAGTATTGAACACGCGTGTAGAACTCTAATCACTGTGTATCACGTCCAACTCTAACCAGGTTGCGACAGGGCTCACTAGATGGCGTGCTGCGCTGAGCCTGTCATTTGACACAACGATGTTATTATAAGACGTAAAGGTTAATTATCTAAATAAACACAGGTTATGCCCGTTTGCAAAATTAACGAATTTTAACCTCGGGGTAGCATGAAGAAATAAAACAGGTAGGGTTCCAATACTCATATATATACATTTATTTACAGGTCAAAAATCAAATAAACTCTTACGCATACATGTGCTAGAAATTAAATGAAATGTCTACAGAATGCATGAATAGTAAAACAAGCGGTTTATACAATAATACTGGGACAAAAGAAAAGAAAGAGAAGTTCTTGTTCGTACACGGGTGATAGCAATAAAATGAAATATATACAAATTACATGAGCAACAAAACAGGTGGTTTAACACATGGAATGCTGAAGCAACAGATATATATAAAACGGTATGATGTCTATGCACAATAATAGCAATGCAAAAGGTACAAGTGATGCTCACGTAAGGTACAGGTCAGGTAAATTCCTATAAATAGTTAAAAATCAATCGGTTAAACATAAATCATGTTGATAGTCATACACAAGCTAACGGAGTGCATGTGAGGGTCTACTCTCGACACCTCACCGGAGGAAACAAACGCTGGGGCCAACAAAGCTTCGGCTCACCCAACGTTCAGGGTCTGGATGGTTCTACAGTGGCCAACGGAAAGTCGACACATACCACAGAACACTTGGGGCCAACAAGCTTCGGCTCACCCAACGGACAGGGTCTGGATGGTTCTGCAGTTGGTAACGGAAACTCGACACATACCACAGAACACTTGGGGCCAACAAGCTTCGGCTCACCCAACGGACAGGATCTGCTGGGCAACTCAATCGGCTCCTGCAGATGGGTAGGGAAGGGAAGAGAGCTGGAATGCAAGTGGATTTTAATACCAAAACGCGGCCTTTATATATCCTGGCCAGTACCTTTTTGTGGCATGACATCATGAGCAAAAACATGGTTAAAATATACACAGCATATCAAAACTGGACACATACAGGTTAGTTCAAAAGTTATATATATTTACAAATGCAAGAAAACAATTTTAAATTAAATAAAAATTTAGTCAAAACAAATGAAAATATCTTCTAACAAAAAATTGTTTCTCTTGCCGCGAACGGAGTTCGTTACAATACAAATCACTGGTTTTCGTTTACAGTCTTCAGTCATCAGCTGACGCCGACATTCACACCGTGCTTTTGTCTAAAATTGTCAATAATCCTGACATAACTCTTGAAATTCTAACTTCAGAATCCCAGCGACTGATCAACTTAAAAAGAGATAGAGAATTGGTAGAAAATGATAAATCATCCTGTCTAATTATAAATCAAAGAAACTCGCTCAGAAAAAGACAACAGCAGTTCCAAAAACACCATGCTGGTTTCGCGGTGATATGCACTACTCAAACAAGTGCACTTTCAAGAATCGCAAATGCAACAAATGCAACGTTGCTGGTCACAAAAGAGGCTATTGTCAAGCACGGAAACGAGAGAAACGAAACAAAAACAGGGAAGGAACTGGAAAAACAAACGTGAAAGCTATATCAAATGTTCATCAGGTAGGAGTTCCACATACTCGCAAATATGTCATCGTCACCATCAATGCTACGTCTGTCAAACTGCAACTCAATACAACTTCAGATATAACAATTATATCAACAGAAACATGGTCGAAAATAGGGAAGCCTGGCCGCCAACCGACAAATCATAATGCACGTAACGCTTCAGGTAGAAAACTTCTGATTTTCTGGTGAAATTCAATGTAATATGATTTTGTCAAAACAATCACGTAGTGGCACATGCTACATCACACCAACTCAACACCTAAACATTTTTGGAATAGATTGGATAACAAAATTTGGCTTCTGGGACATTCCCCCCAATTCATTCTGCAGACAAATTTCCACAAGCAACTCTAGCTTAACTACGTCAAAGTTTGTGGAGGGTGGTACAAAATGGACAGTCTCCTCCCCATGATATTCTACACATGATCGATGAGGTTTGAATCCGAGGAACAGGATGACCACGGCAAAAAATTAACGCCTGCTTCTTGAAGGAAGTCTATAGTTCGACGATCAATATGCATTGTCTTGCTGAAAAAGGGTCTATGGACGGCCATCTAGATAAGGTAGTAAAGTGGTTCGTAGGACATCATCAGCATAACACGCAGCTCTCATAGTGTCTCGAATAAACAGAAGTGGTGATCGGCTACCATAAGCTATAGCCCCCCAAACCATTTGTCCAACAGTCCTGTGTACATACCTCTCAACAGCAAACCTAATATCTCGTCGCTCACCACGCCGGCGCCGTACCCTTCTACGGCCATTGTGCATGCCTAGACAGAGTCGGGATTCGTTGCTGAAGACGATATTATGCCATTCTGCTTCCCAATGATGCCGTTCTCTGCACAAGTTCAAGCGTTGACAACAGTCGAAGGAAGCACTAATCGTGGACGGTATGAAAGAAGTTCAAAAGCTTGAATGCATAGTAACAAGTCTACCTTCTTCTCCAAACCATTGGTCAGCGATTTGACGCCTCGGTTGACCAGTTGGTATCCTTCGTGTTCCTCGACCTTCTTCTGCCCACATACGACGCACACGCATTGCCGACATTGCAGTACAATTAATACGACGGCCAATTTCGCGATAGGACAAACCAACATCTCGATAGGCAACAGTTCTACCCCTGTCAACGTCACTAACCATTCACTAACACAGTGATAATTTTGACGTCTTCAAACTACATATAGGCATTTTGTTACGCTTAACGCTTGTAGACGAACACGCAATAACTAAGTTTTTCTATATTAGTCAGCTCTCATGAACACGAATCTCTTCGCAGAAAAGTAAGAAAATTTCTTTCGCAAAAAATATCAACGTTAAGAAGTTGACATTCTTCTCGTAGCATGTTTTAAATATAGACATTATGCCAAAAAATCAAGTTGAAGAAATTACTCCTTCTGGGTGTAACACTTCTAATGTCACTGAGTATATTTCAAATACTACTATTTCTTGAGTTGAGTATCCAATCTGCGTTGTTTTCCTGCGAATATACTGCGATCGCTGTTCAATATTACATACATTATTTTACTTGGCATATTTTCCGAAACTTGCATGGTGCGAAAGAGCCTAATCTAATTCCTGAATTTTATTTTATCATCTTAATTGCCGACTCCAAAAATATTCAGTGACATTGATATCACTTTCTCGAAAGAAATCCTTCTTCTTGTGTAATAAAGTGCTTATTAGTGACCGAATTTCCACGTTTAGGGTAGACCATTTTCTGGGAAAGCCAGTTTGATGTGCCTGTTCAGATATTCATTTTCATCTTTACCTTCAAAAAGAATCAGCAAGAGAATTAAAAATGAGAACGAATTTTGATCTAATTCGGATGAGAATCCTTAATTGCTCTTCTAAAAATTTCTTGTTATGAAAGTTATTTCCAATATACACTCACTTTAACTACTGCGCAATTTTAAGCAATTTATCTGGAATCGTACGTGAAGCATCAACCAAAGGAGTGGCATAAAATCTGTATGTTAGTATACACAGCAATATATTCTAATTATGAATTTCGAACTATTTACGTTGCAGTTATAGTACAGTTTCAACCAAAACAGTGACATACCTAACTTAAATATACCTACGTTTAGGATTAGTGTAAGTAGCAATGAATTCTAATTATGGTCCAATTGACAGGTAGTAACTGGAATTGGTAGTCGACACTTGCAATAAAATGCACGAGCGCATCGAGGAGATGTTCAAATAGCGAAGAGTTAGACAACAATGTCAAAGGGTGAAGTAGGCGGAAATGGAATAAATTGGAAGAGGAGAGGGAATCGATAGCGGTGGAGCTATCTGGAGCGAAGCAATTAATTTTAATGATACTGAAACCCTTAACATTGGACTTGTATTAGCTGACGCAGAATAAGACGCTCTTAATGATAATTTAATTTGGCGTAGCTACCACCACCTCTTATGTATCGTCTATGCATGAGGAAATATTGCGAACATAAAGAGTTGGTTATTAAAGCTGAAAAAGATCTTATTAAGAGGAGTTGCTCTGCTTTCATCTTCTAAACCAAGTGCCCATACTTCTCCTTGGACATGCTATGGGCCAAACTTTAGTGTGCAAATACGTTTGCAGGCCACGTTTAAAAGTAGTGCATTTTAAAGTAGTGTTTTAAACTAGTGTTCATAAGTATTAGCGATAGATATCAGACATATGAAATGATACGACAATGTTATTATAATCCAATTTATTAAAATAAGAAAATGAAATGAAAAAAGTAGGTACAACATTATAATTAAATCGTCAAATTTGGAATTATTACAAACTACGAAAGTTAAATAGTGACAACGAAATCAATGAAATACTTGAGCTTGAATTTGGGAAACTAATCCATCGATGTTTGGGTGAATTCCACTGATACAAAGACGTAAAGAATTTTCCAAATTATCGTCAGTCAGCCTTGTACGATGTTTTGATTTATTAACTTTCATCATTGAAAAGAACTGTTCGCATTTATAAGTACTGCCAAACGCACAAATCAATCTTCTTGCGAGTTTTCTAAGCTCCGGAAAATGTTCAATCAACTCGATTTGCAAGGTTATTGGGGCATTTTGTACATTACTTTTTGTTAGAGAAGCAAATAAATTGAAACTGTCTTCCATGTTTTTAAAATCGCTAAATCTGTTGGAAAATTGCTCCGACAATAACTTGAGTTCTTCAGCATATTGAGTATAAGCAGTATTTTCATACGCAGAGAGCGTGATGAAATGGCAACTGTTACTACACAGCATCTGCGCCTTCCACAAGCGGATTTTGTTCTGGAGCGCTTTCAAACGGCTGTACAAATCATTTAAAAACTGTCGTTATTTTTGAAGTTTCAAATTTAAATCATTCAAATGGCCTGTAAAGTCGACCAGAAATGAAAGTTACATATGCATTTTGGGTCACTCAATTCAGGTAGGGGTTTATCTTTTATTTGCATAAAATCTGGTCATTTCTAAGCTCGTAAAACCGTTTCACCATTTTTTCTTTGCTTAGCCGTCTGACTTCACAATAATACGTTACGTCGTTATATTCGGCTGATATTTCATCCAAAAACGCTTTGAACTGACGATGGTTAAGTCCTCGGGATCGAATAGAATTGATGGTTTTTACTACCACATTTATAACATTGTGGAGTCGAATGGACTTAGAACACAAGTTCTATTGGTGGATAATGCCATGAAAGATTATCAAATCATCTTTGTGCACATTTAATTCAGTTGCTTTTTCATACAGAATTCCGATGAAACCTTTACGTAGGCCGGCCATAGAAGGTGCACCATCTGTGGATATACCAACTAATTTTGACCATGGCAAGCCAAAACTTGTGAATACCTTGTGAACTTCATTAAAAATGTCCTCTCCTGTAGTGGTTCCTTTTGGCGGCTGTAAAGCAAGCAATTCCTCGGTAACAGTGAACTCTTTATCAACACCTCGAATAAATATAGCCAGTGGAGCTGTGTCAGAGAAATCGGTGCTCTCGTCTTATGCTATCGAAAATGATTCAAAACCAGCCATACGGTCAGTCAAAGTTGTTTTTATATAATTAACCATCATTTCTATACGCCGGGCAACAGTTCGTCTTGACAAACTAATTTTATTATAATTAGTAAGCACTCAAGATGCACACAAAATCACAAAGCAAATTGACGGCACTAGCAGTCCGCTAGGATATCGCTTGTCGAAGTTATCACCTCGGTAGCTCAAATATGTAGAACTGAATTAAAGTTCGGGCTATCCACCCGCTTATATAGGCAAAATGAAGGAATGCTCTAGAATCGTCTAGTGTAGAACATTTGAGGAGCAAAGTAAAAAGTAAGCTTTCATATCGTTAATAGAATTAATTCGGTAAATTTAATCTATACCACAAAATTCTCTTTCAGATTATATTGATCGTACCTTGATTAATCTCCAACTTTTTATTTATAATAGCATCTTTATTGAAATAAGTTATCACAAGAATTAATTTCAGACGAGAAATATTCCCCAGTTAATTAAGACCAGTGTGTCTTATATTTTCAGAACACGTATCCTTCATTCCCTGCAACAATAATACATATTAAGGACATCAAAGCCCGTATCAATTCCGGGATTCCGTCGCCATCGGTTCGAAATACCACCGCGTCATTTCCTGTCAGATTTATGTCCCGGACTTGCGAAAAATTGGCACTCATCATCGTCATCTCAGACGACGCTGTAATCAGAGAGACTTTTAGGCCGTCATTTCACCATCCTTTTCTTCGTAAACGCGAAATAAGTCGAAGCGGATAACATTACGGATCGAGATGAGGCATCGACCTCAAATCAATGTGTACAGTCTTGTAAAGTAAAAAACATGTAAAGTTAATGTCTCACAGGCTAATTTTTAAAAAAAATACATATTTTGTTTTCATGTCACTCATTTTACAGTCTACACAAGAAAAAGATTTTTGCTAGCAAAAGGAACGATATTTCTATTTTTTTTCTTTCGGTGGGATGATGGACTACGACGCCATTACAAATTCATATCGTGTTGCTAGATACGTTCAAGAGAGCTGCCGATTGACAAAATGAGTTTCTGCGTATGCAAAACCAAAATTGCTGTATGCTCCTGCAGCCAGAGTTATTAGAAAATCAAAGAAGGTCGTTGAGGTTACATGGACGCGGTAAAACGGGATTAACGTCTAGAAAGCACGACAAAGTGATTGTCCAGTTCTTCAGGGATCATGCCACTATACACCTGCGTGAAGCCAAGGTTAAACTTGCAAAGAAGGGAATTCGTGTTAGCCTCAATCATGCGCGATTGATCAGACGACGTTTGAACGTATAGAAACTATTATATCGTCCTACGAGCTCGAAACTTCTACTTAGCGCAACCTACATCGGGAAACGCTACAGCTGAGCTAGCGAGTACAAAAATCGCGACTGGGCCAATGTAATCTTCTAGGATGAAGCGACTTTATGGGCGTGGGTTTCGGGGAAGCATGGCTGGTTAAGAAGTAGCACCAATTTTGTTCAGCACACCGTCAAACACCCTGTAAAAATAAATGTTTGGGGATACTTTTCAACGCATGGCTTTGGTGGACCGGAACTCTTCGCGTAACATTGGGATTCGATCAAAATCCTCAATATTTACAAATGCGGCCTTTTAAAGTCGGCGAAGATGTTCGGACACGATAATGAGAATTGGTTCTTGCAAGAGGACAATGACACGAAGCATCGGAGCCGTCTATGGCGGGCCTAGAAATAGTAAAATGGGATTGTCACCATTGATTGGCCCTCCCAGTTTACAGATGCAAACCCCATTGAGAATGTGTGGGTCATTGTGAAGCGTCAGCTTGCAGGCGAGCCTATTCACAATATGAAGCAGCTTTCAACCGTGATTCGAAAGATATAGCGTGCTTTTCCGAGCGGAAAATCTTGTGGAAAGTATACCTCAGGCTATTCTTAATGCTGGAGGAGTTTATACTGTATACTAGTTAATTGCGCCCTTGCACGGTACTTGTATGTACAGGTAGAAAAAAATGGAATAGAAATCTTGATAACTTCCGAAAAACCTTCGCCTCTTTTCTTGTGGAGCAGACTGTAAATATTAAATTGTTATGGACTACTAATTCAATTATGGACATACTAATTCAAATCGCACTTCAGGAATTTTGACCATTGTTGAGCTGAGTTGTGAGCAGGAAAAGCTCGTTTCCGTTTGCCAAATCAGGCTACTTTCTTTGATTTTGTCGCTGAATTGCAGCAAATTTGCATAAAACTCGCCATTTATTATTTTTTCCTATTCTAATTAGTTGACCAAGATAATCCCATGAGAATCCCAAAATACAGTTGAGATACATTTCCTGCTGACAAAACCGTTTTTGCCTTTTTTTGTGACACAGACGCTTTATGTGTCCATTGTTTGGACTTTTCTTTAGTTTTGCGAGTATAATGCTGAACCCAGGAGTCATCGACGGTTATGAAAGCTTAAGCATGAACTTCATGTAAATTAGCGCTCTATTAAATTAATACAGTTCGAGGAAAATAAATGAAATCAAATTTGTATTTAGATATATGACCGCATAATATAATCACCCTGAGTGCAATGATGAAAATGTTCCTTTTTAGACTGTATATAATTAATTATTGCAGTAAACAAGCGACACGTGCTCGTTTACCAAAGATAGATAATAAAGTCCCAAATGAAGTTATTACAAAATTGCTAATGGTGAGCTTTATTTTGGTAAACTCGACGGTTTGATAGCGATTTTCGCTTTAGGACAGCTAATATGTCTTAATTAAATAGAATATAATAAAATGTCCGCATTCGAGCGTAGCGCAGCGTAATTATCATTAATTCGCTTGCGCTACCTACTATCGTTAATTTGGGCGTCTCGAGTTAGTTCCCGGCAATTTAATCAAAATCCGATGGCGTACTGTAGTCGCACTGCTGCTTCCTTACAACCCCATTCATGTTCGCGTTATGCAATTTTACACATAATAACTCTTGATGAGGTCCATATTGTAGAACGGGGCGAACGGCCTCGAGATGATCGTAGAGATGCACCGATAACATGAAACACGCCTACCAGTCAGAATTACTCTAGTTTTGATTCGTAACACGTGTACACACTTTGGCAGAAATGAGGTGTCTGTTAATAGTTGTTAATAGTGATTAATTAATAATTAATATACAGGGTTTTCCATGTAAGCAGTTCGTTAGATGTTTTCAGTAGTAATATCCCTAGGACAGTGATAATCACGAAATAATTTTATTAGTTTCCGAGAGCACGTTGCTTGGTAACATCCCGACGCCGTAGGCGGAGAGATGTTACCTAAAGAAACGTGTTAGAGGAAACTAATAAAATTATGAGGATTTATCTCTGTCCGTGGTATATTTGGTCAGAAAATTTTTGGCTTTTTAAATTCACGTTAACATTTATTTATTAAAAGAACAATTATTGAAAGTACAATTTGAGAAACTAAATGAGCTTGCAGAAGTTGCTGAATTTGTTTCCAATTTATCTATATTTTCACTATTTAGTTCTCCAAATCGTGACATTTCGAAAATTAAACTTGAAACTGTCAAAAGTTTTACATAAGCAGTGATTGGATACGACATTAAGTCAGGTGACAGCCGGGGTGTTATCGCTAGTGATAACATTCCGGGGTAGTTATCAGTATAATCAAATGTTGATTGGATATCCTGATACATGTCACATAAAAGGATTAATTTTGATTGGTCGAAAATTGAATCCAAAAATTTTCTGTGTTAACGCCTTAGGGCAGTCCTGAAAATGTGTAGCAATGTGTAGCACGTAATGTTGCTACTTGGTGAGTTAAAATAAAATGCTTACACTCATGAACCACTTCCGAGTATACCGGAATTCATAACCAACTTAGATATTTCAAACCGAATGTCATATTTTTTATTGCTTTTTTAGATTCCTTATGAGGTGCTATAACATTTTGTATTAAGGTTCCTTATGTCAAAAATTAACCGTTTTTGAATTATTTTGATTTTTGTGAACTTTTTTGCTGTTTCAAAGGACGTTTTAAAAACATACAGGGTGTCCGTGAAATACAAAGCATGCTTTTAAGGGATGACAGCTACAACGATTTAGAACCAAAAACATATAATACACCTTGGGTCTATCTGTAAGCGTAAACGAGAAAAAAATTATTTCTCATGTCACAAACTTCGATGCATACTGTACACCGGCAGCTGATCCGTGCAAGATTTACGCGATGATTGCAGGCGTGTGTTGCAACACATCGAGCCTTTCCTGTAATACATTTTCTCCTATCTCTCAAAAAAGTCCTTTTTAGGACCACCAATTTATCACAAATAAAAGAAAAGAACTCAATTTTGTAGTAGCCTTTACGAAAGAGCTTAAAGCGCCATAACATAATTGCAATAATTACATTGTTCCCGTTCAATGCGACTTTCCCTCAACTTAAATTTTCATTTACCGATCGAAAGCTGCTATTAAATACGCCCTTTTCACTCTAACTTCAACATAACATCGATTTTATTGTCATAACATTATTTAAAAAACCGCAAAGGTACCTTTATTTTAAAACATATGGCCATTGACTTGGTACGATTCAAGTTCAAGGTCGTATAAACAGATGATGCTTGGCATACATCTGCCGTTCTAACTGCATACGGGTACAGTGTATTGGCAGACAAATGACACCTCGCTTCAATTTCAAAGTATGAAATAATTCGTTTTCGTCGTTGTTTCCAGTTATTTTCAACCCTAAATTTTTGATTTGGTTTTTTGGTTATTTAAGAAGCAATATGGATGAGTTTTCTTGTACAGTTTGACCAAATAAGGTTTTTTAGAAATAATTTTTTTCTCGTTTACGCTTACAGATAGACCCAAGGTGTATTATATGTTTTTGTTTCTAAATCGTTGTAGCTATCATCCCTTAAAAGGATGCTTTGTATATCGCGGACACCCTGTATATCTGAGCCGTGAATGAACCGAATTGCTTCATATTTCTGCTGGAGGCGGCGAAAGGTAGGAGAGATTGTTTAATGTCTCAACAGTTAATAAATCTCTTACAGGGTGTTCCAAATTTAATGATTATTTAAGTAATTTTCAAGATAGATAAATATTTTGCATCAAACAGCTGTAGATGTCCGTATGTGTAACTGACATAGTTTTAGAGTTATTGGCAATTAGTTTTTTGAATTGAACATTGTTAGTAGTGAGCCTTGAGAAATAAATTCTAAATAGTTTTGGAATTAGACAAATTGTATTAATTTGGATTCATTGAACAAAATATCAAATATACATTAACAACAACAGCGACACGAACGAAAATTAAATAAGAATGACAAATTAAAATCAAACAATGCGCTAATATGGCAAATGGCACTAGTACTTCCCTTACCAGTTGTAGATACCTGACGCTTATGAAAATTTCTTTATATATTTTGTATTCAACGCGGTTGTGTACAATCCTTGCGAAAACATTGAAACTAAAACTGTCTTGAAAATTTGCTTCTTTAACAGCATGTGGATTTTGTTGCGCCCAATGATGACAATTTCTTCTATTAGTAATCCCTTCACGGCTAAATTTCCACTCATCTGTCCAGATAATTTCAGATAGAAAATTGGATCTTCTTATGTTTCCATTAAAATGAACTCACAAAACTGGATTCTTCTATCTTGATCCCTGGACCAAAAGCCTGAACCGATTGAAAAGAATAAGTATGCATTTTTTTCTTTAGAATCCTATGTATCGATATTCATGATATCCCGAAATCTGCAGACGCTGTCGGTCCAGAACAGGTTGAGATACGCATGAAAATATCCCAAAACAACAATTTCATTACCTTCATCGCCTGTAATCGGTTTTGGTCTTCTTGACTTGAATACCAAAGCAAATAAAATTTGATTCTATTCGTTTGCATTTGGCTTTATTCATTGGTGGTAAATGTGGGTATCTTTCAAATAAAAAGTATTATAAATTGACCTAGAAGTGGAAAAAGGTATCAGCAACATAAAACGGGTATCTTTCAGTAAAAGACTCATGCCCTTCCAATAATTTGAAGAGACTCACCAAGAATATAAAATAGACTCAAAATATCTCTATAAGAATAAATATTTAAGTTTTCTTGCATATTTCTGAACAACTTAAAATCACCTCAACACGAAATAAACTTTGTGACAATTCTGACAGACCAGATTTACTTTTCATGGCTTGCTACCACGATTTTTCTTGGTAATGCACAATTTAGAGAATAATTATTAATAACTCTAAAACTATAAGAGATAGGCATAGGAACACTTACAGCTGTTCGATGCAAAAAAATTATCTACTTAGTATGGTGTATTCACATACAGGATGTTCCATTTAAGAAAATCGAAATTACTTAAATAATCATTAAATTTGGAACACCATGTAAGAGATTTTATTAACTGTTTAGACATTAAACAGTCTCTCTTACCTTTCGCCGCCTCCAGCAGAAATATGAAGCAATTCGGTTCATTAACGGCTTAGATATGTGATTTTAAAAGGTCCTTTGAAATAGCAAAAAATTTCACAAAAATCAAAATAATTCAAAAACGGTTAATTTTTATCATAAGGAACTTTAATACAAAATGTTATAACACCTCATAAAGAATCTAAAAAAGCAATAAAAATATGACATTCGATTTGAAATATCTAAGTTGGTTATGATTTCCGATATAACCGGAAGTGGTTCATGAGTGTAAACATTTTATTTCAACTCACCAAGTAGCAGCATTACGCGCTACACATTTTCAGAACTGTCCTAAGACGTTAACACAGAAAACTTCTAACGAACGGGTTACGTGGAAAACCCTGTAGATATAGGTATTCAAAAACTACAAAAACTCGGTTTTAATCTACTTACAAATTCTGTAAGGTCTAGAGCTTTCGAACTAGCCTGTCGGCTAGGTATTTTACGTATAGAAATGATGACTAATGATATAAAAACAACTTTGACTGACCGTATGGCTGGTTTTGAATCAATTTCAATAGCATTAGACGAGAGCACCGATTTGTCTGACACAGCTCAACTAGCTATATTTATTCGAGGTGTTGATAACGAGTTTACTGTTACTGAAGAATTGCTTGCTTTACAAGCGCTAAAAAAACCACTACAAGAGAGGACATTTTTTATGAAGTTCAAAAGGTATTCACAAGTTTTGGCTTGCCATGGTCAAAATTAGTTGGTGTATGCACAGATGGTGCACCTTCTATGGTTGGCTTACGTAAAGGTTTCATCGGAATTCTGTATGAAAGAGCAACTGAATTAAATGTGCAAAAAAATAATTTGATAGTCCTTCATTGCATTATCCACCAACAGAACTTGTGCTCTAAGTCCATTCGACTCCAGAATGTTATGAATGTGGTAGGAAAAACCATCAATTTTATTCGATCCCGAGGACTTAACCATCGTTAGTTCAAGGCGTTTTTGGATGAAATATCAGCCGAATATGAAGCGTAACATATTATTGTAAAGTCAGATGGCTAAAGAAAAAATGTTGAAACGGTTTTACGAGCTCAGAAATGACCAGATTTTATGCAAATAAAAGATAAACCCCTACCTGAATTGAGTGGCCCAAAATGCATATGTGACTTAACATTTCTGGTCGACTTTACAGGCCATTTGAATGATTTAAATTTGAAACTTCAAAAACAACGACAGTTTTTAAATGATTTGTACAGCCGTTTGAAAGCGTTCCAGAACAAAATCCGCTTGTGGAAGGCGCAGATGCTGTGTGGTGACAGTTACCATTTCATCACGCTCTCTGCGTATGAAAATACTGCTTATACTCAATATGCTGAAGAACTCAAGTTACTGTCGGAGCAATTTTCCAACAGATTTAGCGATTTTCAAAACATGGAAGACAGTTTCAATTTATTTGCTACTCCAACAAAAAGTAATGTACAAAATGCTCCAATACACTTGCAATGGAGTTGATTGAGCATCAAGAAAACTCACTCCTAAAATCTAAATTTGAAGACGTGGAGTTCTGCGATTTCCACAAAAAATACCTCGAAGAAGACCATTTTCCGGAGCTTAGAAAATTCGCAAGAAGATTGATTTGTGCCTTTGGCAGTACTTATAAATGCGAACAGTTCTTTTCAATGATGAAAGTTAGTAAATCAAAACGTCGTACAAGGATGACGTCTTAGTATCGGTGCAATTCATCCAAACATCGATGAATTAGTTTCCCAAATCCAAGCTCAAGTATTTCATTGATTTCGTTGTCACTATTTAACTTTCATAGTTTATAATAATCCCTAATTTCACGATTTAATTATAATGTTGTACCTATTTTTTAATTTAATTGTCTTATTTTAATAAATTGCATTATAATAAAATTGTCGTATTATTTCATGTCTGATATCTATCGCAAAAAATTTCTACTTTTAAACGCGGCCCGCAAACGTATTTGCACACTAAAGTTTGGCTCGCCACATGTCAAAGGTTGCCCATATTTGATATTGACCAATGAATAATAGTCTCACTCTCGGATTTACCTTATACCGCGATTTTAATAAAAAGTACATTTACAAACTTAAAGCATATTCGAAAATAATCAACCACAAACAATACATCTCAAAATAATTTATTTTATCACGATTTAATATCTTCCCCAATCCTCACTCCGCAACCCCACATCTAACGAAGGCACGCTTCAACAAAATCCACAATAAGTATCATACCATTTAACGATATTGCCAGACCTACAAAATTCTATTCAATTCAAACTTATAATTCTATCGAACCTAATTCTAAAACCACTAATCTGCCAAGTAAATTTCCTCTATTATTGTGAAACCTTAAGAGTTTCCCATCCAGACGGATTCAATCCGCAACACTATCAAAACCAACCAAAAGAACACCTGCTATGCAAGTGTAGCAATTACGTTCTCCCGTCTTTAATATTTGATATTTAGTTCCCTTCAGTAACTACATTCCAGCAAATTCACTTCTACATTGCACAAATATAAAACGCCTTTTGTACAAAGCAGCGGATATAACATTGAAATTTAGCCATTTTAAATACGTTTGAATCACGGGTTGGTACTATCTATTCATTAATATTTATACGGTTCTGCATACTCGAGTACTAACCTTCCCTCGAATATGGCTTTTCAAATATGAATGCGAGCAATCTATTATAACCCACTTGTGTGCGCTTGTGGCCTAATGGCTCCTGGAATATTTATTACAGAGAAACTGTTGTATTATATTTCGAAGCATTGTGGGAGCCACAAAAAAGATGCTGTTGACGCATATAATGTCGTTAGACGTAATAAATACCTAAAATGGTAAATAAAACGAATATTATCGAAAACAATCGTGAATATTACCTTTTGTGTGCTCTTAATTACCGAATAATAATTGTTAAAAGGTTTCTATATGTGTTATACAGCTATAACAATAATATTGCGCTCATTTATGTGTTCATTTTAGTTTAGCTCTAATCTGTTAAAATCCCTATTGGTAGTTTCAGATTAATAGAATACCTATTTATAATTTTCACATTGTAGAGGCTTCTCGAAATTACTCGCAACATTTGCGTTTAATAAATAATTGAATCGTTATTATTAAGCATGCACTGTAAAACGTGTTGGCATTTGAAATCATTAGTTTATACATACATTAACACCATTAGAGCGGACATAAAAAAGTTATTCTACTGGCCAGTATGCTGCAAAAAGGATCTAAACATTTAGCAATAAACATAATCGTTGCGGTTAATTATAAAGATTAAAAACAAATAATAATTAATTATGTGACCCCCATTTGTAGGCCGATTAATGTTAGCGTTTATAAAACAGTTTATAGAACGTCTTGCAATATGGCGACGGCCATTATATTGCTAGAAAACAGAATGGGGATTCATCACTACGCCACTCTACGATCCAGTGACGTCGCAACCTGCACTACTCCAAAAGCCAAAGTGCAAGCAGATACAGTCGTCAACGAGCTTATAAAACAGGCACAAGAAACACAAGGAAGTGATAAAGCATTGCTTAGAGAATATTGGACTTGCTTGAAAAAGTGCACTTCCGAGTGAAAGAGTTTTGAAGAAAACGTGCAATCAAATCCTACAACTCTAAAATGATTTAGAGAGAATAACGACAGTATAGACAACTTTTTATTTGCCAATAGCGGATCCACACCAGATCGCATTTTGATTTTTGGAAGACAGCGAAATGGTAACAAATTGCAATGATTTTTTATGGCTGGAACATTCAAGATTGCACCTAATTTATTTGACAAGCATTT